>CM050325.1:152611320-152711320 GCA_027475135.1 Bactrocera correcta | reverse complement strand
TTGGGGTACTAACAACGTGTCATAAGCCATTGTAAAATCATAAATTTTTATACTAGTTTAAAAAAAATTGTTGTTGGATTGCATACTAAAATACGTTTACGCAAATACAACTCTGACGCTATGTTTTCAGATCGTTATAACTTTATGAGACTATGTGAAACCTCTTAATATATAATAAGAATTTCTGCCAACCGTGTGTAAATAAATGAAATCGGATGATCAACTCTGATTGATCCTTTCTTGAAATCGGGTTAATAGTTCGCAGAACCCCTATATATTTAATACAAATATTTCCGAACTTCCAGGTTAGTTTTTACAGCATATCGCGGTCAATATTTGAGTTACTTCAATGAGAAGTACAGAGCGTGTTATATTCATAACAATGTATCTTTGTGCCTAAAAAAAGATAAAATTTGGTGAAAACTTGATCTAGCCCCCATATAACTAATGCCAACATTTTCGAACATCCGGTTGATATTAAATAAAAGTATTTTTAGTATGTGGCATGATAATAGTTGATAGATAAGATCGAGACACATAATGACTTTCGTTTTTCTAACTCACTGTATGCCTAATATGTCGGTCAGTGCATAAGTTATACATATTTATGAAATTCCTTGGATTCCGATCCTCTGATTAACATTTTACACCATATATTCCTAGCTTTGATTCCTGCAAGTTGCAAGAGTATAAAATGTTCGGTTGAACCCGAACTTAGCTTTTCTTTACGTGTTATACTCTTGCAACCAGTTGCTAGAGAGTGTTATTATATTTTTGTTCACCAAACTTTGAACGAATAATACATTTAGTGTGTGCCATTTTTATGACCAAAAATTGTTCAAGCCCCTAGGTACCGAATATGTGGACTCCTGTCCCTATAGTTGACTTTTGTTTGAAAATATCGGTCAATGTGTGAGTTATCTTATTGATAAGAGTGTATCAAATCAGAAGCAAATGGCTTCGGAGCATACTTGTAATAAAAACACTGGTGTCAAATCTTAAAAAAAAAAGCTTCGGCTTAGCTGTTTCATTTGGAGCGATACACATATCGTAAATTGTATACTAACTGTCGGCATCCCGTAAAAAGCAAAATTACCATTGCAGTACAATACATACTTATATGTAAAGGTATGAAAAAAAACTAATTCTCTATTTGTACAAAAATTGCATTTTAAATTTTCGAAGAAAGGTATTTAGCTATACTAATAACAGAATAATTAGTTACACTAGCTTAATCTCACCTTTTATGCGCAGATTATTTTAATGCATTTAAAAGCCGTTGAGACTATTGCTGTGCCTGAGACACGTCTCAGCACTGCGCAGTAATTTCGACTTTTAGACGATATTGCTATCAGTGACCCGACACGCCCTCCCGCTCTTAATAATAAAATATAAAAACGTGCGTAATTACTTGGCTTTTCATTAACTTCTTTCCTCCGTACTACAACTCTTATAGAAAGTTTCTAAGGGAACTATAAATCCTGTTAACACCAGGACATGACAAAATCATAAATTACGAAGTTGCTAACATATATTTACTTACAAAAGGCATATGTATCTACGAGGTATTTATGAAGCAGCAACAAAAAAAGATCTGAAAATTAATATTTCTGACTCTTTGAGCGCTATCTGACTCCACCGAGGTGCGTTTTAAATCTAACGAGCGGCCAGTAGTGGGTTCATTTCAATTATTTATACACAACAGCAACAAAATAAACTGCGAAGCTTAAACAAAAAATTGTTGTGGAGCAAAATTGAATAAGTAAGGGGAGGAGGATAACACGCGAACTCAGGAAGTAATAGAGAAGCAATAGCTGGAGGGCTGAAAAGCATAAAATCATAAAAAAAAAAAGAATCGGCTGCTGAGAGTACGAGGATTCAGCGAAGCACTTCACTCACTGCTTCGTGTTGGCAGCAACACTTTAGCGCGCATTTTGTGTGAATTAAACTTGACCTGACCTTTTTAATTAAAACTTAACAACGAGCGCAACAGTGCAACAGCGCGGACAGAGCAGCTGCAGCTAAGGATCTGCTGTTACTGCTAGTTGGTTCGCACATGTTGCTGGTTCATTCGTGCAACACGCTGTCATCCGCATATATGTACCTAACTGTTCAAGCCAGCGCTCAAGCTTCTTTTGCTGGCTTGGAGAGTGGAAATAAAAATGCAACTAAAGTTGTAAATTGTCAGTCCCTAAACGTGCTAGTGGCAGCAGCAATGTCAGCACTCTAACTGTGCAACTAATAAGCTTTGATGGCAGCAAGAGGTGTTGATAGTGGTATGGTAAGTTCACAAAGTGATTCAAAGTTCAGCGTGAATTTGTATGGCGTTCCATTTGGCAATCGTTGCGGCCGGGTTGCTGGGGTGCAAGAGTTGCAAACAATTAATAGCTGTTGTTGACGTTGTTGCATTTGTCGGTCAGCCGAGTGGTCAAATTGCACAAAAAGTGAAGACAATTCCAGAGCTAACAAAGTGTGGACGAGAGCAGCGCGGTCCATGGTTGCCAAAGCTGACACATGCAACCCTGTGTATGTGTATTATGATTGCCACGACAACAATGATGAGGGTAAGTAATGAATTAATTAACCAGGTGGGGTGGAAATATGGGAATTTACACACTTTATGAGAGACTTTAAACTTATCGGAGCCGATTTTATGAAAATTGGACAGTGAGTTAGGTGATACAATCTCATTCGTTTGCGAATCAAAACAAAATGTTAAAGTGAAACGTACACATATTAAATACAAGGAAATGCTTTAAATAATTTCGGAATAATTTCCTCTTCAAATAATTATAACCTATTCGAAGTTTACGCATCGTTTTCAATCTTTTAAAAGATAAGCTTAACTGTATAAATTAGATTTTTTTTATCACTAGATCAAATTTTGAAGTTTTAAGGGTCTTTATGAACTCAGGGACTAGTACCGATACTAAATCGAATATTAGATTTAATAATATTATATTATAGATAGAATCTGTTAAATTTAGTTCAGAAGTCAAAAATATACTCTTACTATCTCTAGAACTTGCGTCTAAACTTCCATCTTCAAACCAGAAAATGCACAAATATTTATTTTGGAGAGGCCCAGAACACCAACAGTCACTAAAATACGATTGAAATCGGAACAGGTTGGCTTGAATCAATCTTGGCCCTCAAGTAGGCGCAGATCTTATGAGATGATATCTACAAATTGCAGAACGTTGCATTTCCCCATCGTAAAGCTTCGGAAGTAAATACTTAAAATAATACTATTTTAGAAATTTTTCTTTAAAAAAGGTTCAAATTTAAAATAAAAAACGCACGAACATATTTGTAGGCCCAATATCTTCAGAAAAAACTATGCCAACAACGCAATTCTTTCTTATTAATTATGGATGGACCCTGTCTGAACATTTTTGTTTCTTATGTGTTGTTGAGAAATGTTAAATAGGTCCCACTCCTTGGCGGAATATAAATATTAGATAGGTTTGTTGATAGGCGCTTTAAGAGACATCAAAATGTATTAAGAAAATTTCACAAATCTATGCAAACTTTAATTTTACTCTACTCTAAATATACGAGACATAATTTAGCAACACTTTAAACCTTAAATATTCGGTTTCATGAATTTCCATTGAAGTAAATAATTTGCTACTTTTAACGAATTCCAAGAATTTCAACATAAACCAGATAAAAGTAAAAACAACAAGAACCACACCACAACAAACTTCAGCTGTTGCTATCCATTTCGAAAGACGAGACTAGAGCGGCTTGTTGGTTGTTCGTGGCTGTTGGTTATTTGTTGGCCGGCGGTTTTGACCTGTTTATGAATACGTTAACATTAATTAGCTGCGATTTAATTAATCTTATCAAAAAATAAACAGCAGCAATTCATTAACACAGCCAACTAATGCGATGAGGCACCGTCAGCGTAAAATGGACGGGAACTTACAGATAGTGAAGGGTGCGTTGGAAGGACGGAAGTGGCGCTATACATATAAAATTGAAGATAAAAAGGAAAGTAAAACTACGTAATGAAGCTTTCGGAGATTGACATGGTACGTACACGTCAAAAAGCCCGGCGATACAGAGCAGTAGTGCAGCAGAGGCGACTTTACCATTTATAGTCAGACGCATGTCCCTACAGTCACTTGACTGGCCGATTGCCCTAGTGTCCATTGTGCCGTTACAGGTGCAGTACTTGGAACTCGTTGACTGTAGCTTCCTGAGGGCGACGTCTGGTTGTTGTGTGGCACTACTTTTGGTTCGCGCAACAACATGGCTGCAAGCAAGGAGTTACGCTATGCCACTGCCACTACAAGTACACTTTTGCGGTTGAATGTGCAGCCAAGTGGAAGAATCACCAACAGCTGAGCGCTCATTTTAGTAGTGGGTAAGTACTTGGCACATTTCAAGTGGAAAATCTTTACAAAAAAGGAAAATAGTATGAGGAAAGGTAGAAATATTCTTAGCTGAAGCATGGTGCGCACTCTATAGTTCGAGCCAAAATTGGCAAGTGGCGTATAAAAAGCAGTGCTGTTAAGCAACAACAATAAAATGCGCAACAACTGCAAAATGTTGCCCGCGCGCTAAGAAGGTGTCAGTTGCTGGTTTTAAGAGCTAGCGGATGAGCAACCGACACACCTCGAAAAGGCGCTCAAGCCACTCAGAAGGCAAGCAGCCAAATAAAGCAGCAGTTCAGAAGAAGAGAAAAAAACAAACAAATCTGAGATTAAGTCCAGTAGGGAGCAGCCACCTGTAAAACGATTGTAGCAGCCACTGATCTAACTGTTAGTGCAGTGGAGCGTTTTAAGACTGTAGAGCAATGTAGCTCACGTAATATATAGCTATAGACTGAGGTTTCAACAAATAAAAGAAACATCATACTTCCAACGTATACTTTGGGGATATCTGTATACGGCGGCTTATTAGTCGCCGCGCATTTTTAATGCAGACTACTTACAGTATGTCTGTCTTTGGCAAGTTTATAGCAATCTGCCTGCGTGTAGTCAGACTTGTAATTGCTTTATGCTGTTTGATTTGAATTTATAATGTAAGGCCAAGACGGGCTTTTGTTTGTGCCGCCGCCGCTCATCCAACACTTCAACACTTGCGGCTCACTTCACGTCCCCAAGCGCCTAGTGGTCGCTACTCCTACACCCCCGCTGTAGTCTGATCGCCTCAGCGTTGGTAGTTTTTGAAGTTCCTTTGCGAAGTATTACTATATGTGTACAGTAAAAAGCAGTTTGGCTTGGTAAAGTCTCTAACCGCGTTGGCCGCTTTCGCTCCTTGGTTGGTTAGGCTGGCTCGCTACTCGTGCTATAGTTAACTTCATTTTGGCTGCTCTTTTTTCTGGCAGTCTCATTCCCTTGTTGTTTTTGTATGCTTCTCTTTATTCATGCAGTCACAACATTCATTCAGACGCCGCGAAAAGTTGCTTTAATGGAAATATTCAAATTAACGTCTGTCGGGTGCAATTAATTAATTGAAGCAGCCACCAACAGCAACAATAACAGAGGCAAATAGTTCGTGCTGGAGATTTTGGTCCACCAAAAGGACAAGAAAGAAATAATTCTATGCGAATAACTTAAGTGAATGCATTTTGTTCAAAGCAAGAAGCTGAATAGATAAATAGAAAAGCTTTTAGTCAATGCAAGAAAAACAGCAATGAATTTAAAAGCATATAGAATAACATACATATTAAATATTATATAACACTAAACCTTTAGAATAATTTCAAAACGAATACCTAAAAATGGCTGAAAATATCCGTTAGGTCTAAAACTATATAAACAATCTAATAATTGACATATTCGTGTATTCTTACCTATAGTTGTGGGAATATTTTCGAAGAAAAAAAAACATTATGTATTCTCTTATTAGTTTAAAGCTTGTAATACGCTAAATTATTCGGATGGTAAGTAGAAAAAACTTCAACTTCGGGTATACCTAACATATACCTTTCTTTCACAGGCTCCATTTTTCGTACAAGATTTTGATTTTGATCGAACAGTTCGTATGAGAGATATATATGCTATATAGCTACAGATATGTGCTATAGTGGTCCCATCCGAACAATTTCTTAAAATACTGTATTTTCATCTCGAAGAATAAAAAATACTTGATTTTAATCGTTCAGTTTGTATGGGATCTATATGCTATAGTAGTCCGATAAAGACGGTTTCGACAAACGAGCAGCTTTTATATAACAATAACGGAGGGACTAATTCGCATATGTACAGTCTGACATCGAATCAGATCGTCACGCTAATCATTTATTTTATAGGATCTCCAAAGTTCTTTCAAGATTTTACAAACTTTGTGCAAACTTAATATTCCCTGTTCGGAGTATAAAATGTAGTATTCGTCTTTTCGAAATTTTATTTATAACATACTTTTGAGGCTATCCCTGAAATAGTTTACGCAAATCTTCCAATTGCCGTGGGTAATTTAAAGCCTGTAAAATATTAAATGTATCGAATAATAACAAAAAGCGAGTAGAAAAGAGTTTAATTTCGAAAAAAACACTCTTCATAAAATCTTTCATTTGCTTGGAATTAATTTTATTAACATTTGAATTACATTTTTTTTATTTGGTATTTTTTGATTATGTCATGCCGGACCCTCCACATTGGGGTGAAATCTCACATGACAATTGTGCTAGACCAATTTTAACCATATTTGCTAGATATTATCCTAACAATGTAAAAATGGGCGAAACTTTGTAAAAATAGTACCTTTAAGGTATGCCATCTAAGATGTGAACCCCAGCGCTTTTGGCTGACTTAGATTAAAAGATATCGGTCAAAGTGTGAGATATATTATTCAAATTCGGAGGCAATCCTTTTCTTACAATAATATGCCTGATATGCAGTGATGGATTACGGCCTAGGCCCACGAGGAGGCAGCAAATTTTTCAGAATGTCAAAATTTTAAATCTGATATAATGTAATGACAATACATTTTAAGCATTTATTCTGATTTTTTTTATGTAAATTTACAAATAAATTTCTATGAAATAGAATGTAATTCATTCTCTGATTAACTTTTTAATTCGTGAGTGCAATACTGATAAAAAATGTTTTATAACAGAAATAATTGAATATTGATAAGCTTTTTCTGACAAATTTTCAAAGCTCTGTTGACTTGTTGTATCTTTAGTAAAGTTAATCTTACGAGTGAGCCGCTTCTAAAATTGCACAATGTTTTCTTATTTTATTTTCAATGATTCCGATGTTTCATATATGTACATATAATATATTGATATAAGTATTCATTTAAAATTCATCTTTTTGGTTGTATATAAAAATATTTTTATTCTTAAAAATTATTTCTATAGAATCAAATAAATGAATATATTCATTTTATAGCCATTTTTTTGAAAAATAGAAATAATTTGAAGAAAATAAAAATTCAATAACATTGATGTTTCATTTTCGCAATATTGTGAATTATATTGACGAATATTAACGAACTTTTATAGCTTAAAGCAATAATTTGTAATTATTGTAAAATGTTATTAAAATTCAAGTATATGTTTATGTCGGTATATACAGTCGTGGTCACGCAAATAGCACACATAGTCATAAGAAGCAATAAGAGTTTATACAATTGACTAAGTTCCTTAAAAGGCTAAAAAGGGCTAAAAATATCATTATTTGTTTATTAATTTATAATGGGTTGTCAAAAAAGTCTTGCGGTATTTTTATAGAATCAATTCGTGTGGCACCCATACATCGAGCTTCTTAGTGACTCCAAGCTTCTTCAAATGGTTTATAACGGTTTGATGACTTATATGCCGGTCCCTTTCAACCAATTCAGCGATTTTATGCCAATTTTCGACGACAGGCCTTCCGGAGCGTGGCGCATCTTCGACCACCTCTACACCAAAGCGAAAAACGTTGAGCGGTGGAAATGGAAACTGTATCGAGTTCATAAAATGCACAGATTTTTTTTGGCAGCTTGAGACGCATTTTCGGCTTTATCGTAGTAGTACTGTAAAATATGCCGTATTTTCTCTTTATTTTGCTTCATGTTTGCGACGCTATAACTCACGAACGACTTAAAAGAAACGACAATCAATCAAACACGTGTTAGCGCTAAATGAGCTTTCCAAAAAGGTATAGCATATAACCCGATGCGACGAATAAAACTAGAACTACGCGCTTCCAGCGCCAACTAGCGAAAATACCGGAAGAATAAAAAAACTTGACCTCCCTCTAAAATGCCTATTTGAATGTCAATAGCACAATTTACCAAACCTCAAAAAATTATGTGAAATTAATTAAATTTAATCAACGATTTGGTTCCATAATATATTTACGTTTCTAATACTCGGTACTATATACCATACTTTCTACAAGCCTCTCACACCTCTCCTTTGGGATGGATTACCAAGTTTCCTTAATACCTTCCCATAAATGTTCAAAATTTGAGAAATTTTTAGCCGCAATTTTAATTTTAACATTGTTCCATAGGTTTTCTATGGGATTAAGGTCAGGGCTTTGCGCTGGCCAATCCAAAACATTTCTATTTTCTTTCATGAGCCGTTGGGAAATTTTAAGACAGCATTCATGTTTAAGACTTAAAAGCCCTTCTCAAACTCGTTGGTCGGCTCGGCATGATGCATGCTACACATTAGAAAAAGAGTGGCCTGGAATAATTGTTGCACTAAACTTTATTGGTGAAAACAAAGTTGAAAAACCTACTACGCGAGCTGAAGCTAAGGGACTGTAGTAAAAATTACAACATCTAGAAACAGCAATTCTAGTCATTGTTTGGAATGCAATTTTGGATCGCTTTAATGCTGTGAGTAAGAAGCTTCCGGATTCCTCAAGCTGATTTATCATCTGTGATAAGAATATATAGTTCTATGGCATTATTTCTCCATGATATGAGAGAAAACAATTTTCTGATTATGAAAAAAAGCCAAAGCATATCTGGAGTTCAAAATTATTACCACTATGACACCCGTAGCGGGAAAATGAAAGAACAACTTTACTGGAGAAGAAAATTTTGGAACCAACGTTTACTGTCTAATTTTAGATACTTTAAGTGTACAATTGACGGACGTAAAAGTGCTTACATAATATTTTACGAAAAATTTAATTTTTTTGACAATGTATATGAATAGAACCAATGAATTAAAAATTGGCGCAGATGAATTAGTTACTAAGTATTCTGATGATTTGGAATGAATGTATTCATTTGCACCGTCAACTCAAAGATTCTCTAATGAACCAAAAGATATTCGTTCCGCGCAAGAGTTTATCAAATGTAGACATTACTCTACTATTTTTTTTGAGTTTTCCGGCTACGAACTGTTCAGGAGAAAGATATTTTTCCACCTTGAAAAGAGTCAAAACGTATTTACGCGCATGTATGGGCCAAGAAAGACTCAATGCTTTAGCACTACTGTCAATTGAAGCCCAACTAGGTCAAGAAATTGACTACAACGACATAATTGATGATTTTGCTCAGACGAAAGCCAGAAAGAAGATATTTAAAAATTAAGTTATACATTATAGCTTAAGAAAACTGACTGTTATTTATGTTGTTAATATAATATTGTATTGTTTAACAATTATACTTTTATGAAATAAATATTATATCTTAATAATATGAACGGACTCAAAAAAATAAAATTTCATCCTTTAAAAAGGGCGGCTAATCAGACTAGTGGCCTGGGCGGCAAAATATTATAATCCGCCACTGCCTGTATGTCAAAAATGTGTTGAATCTGGACTATAGAACCTCCTCCATATAAAAATTTTTAAAATTCCGATTGTGTTTCACATGTCAATAAATTTCGTTTAACTTTGTAGTTAACTTATATTTGAATTAATGCAGGGCTAATGATTAACATCAAAAACTCTAATTTGGGAAACTGAGATCCTATCAATATGATCAACAATTGACATTTTCAAATGAGCCTTTTACTAGTGAGACAACATAAAACAGTGGGTTTGTTCAACATCTCATCTTTTTCAAAGGAAAAACATTTATTTAAAACTGTATTAAAATATTAAAACCAAAGTAAACTAAAAACCTATCTTTGATATTCAATTTATTTATTATGGTAAAATATAGTTTTTTCCCTAACAAATTAAATTAATAATTTCATTTTATATCTTACCGTTAATATTTCCCACCATGAATTTTAATTTCGTTTTCTATGGAAAGTTTCACAACTTCATACTTAACTTGCTCCAAATTTGTAACCATTTAATCTGGGTCAGTAAAGCTTGACAGGCTTTTCTCCACTTCTCCGTTAATAACTTGAACCTTAATGTAGTTATTACTAGTTTTCAGATACACTAAATACTCAGCAGGTGTAGAGCGTTTTTTCTCATTATTGCCCAAAAAAACTTAAACACAGATTGCATTTTCATTAATAGCTTTCTGACATTAAACTGGGCAAATGCATAGCGTATTGCTTTCGATAGGAAGTAGCGCACAACGGCAAATCGAGAAAGTAACCTGCACACTCGCTGCACTTTTATGCAGGCTTTTCAAATTATGTGTAAAATATGAGCTTACTTATAATTTCGAAGCAGCAAGCATTAAATTACTGTTAAAAAAATAAAAATAATGGTGATAAATGTAGAAAAGTAAAAAAGGGAATGTTGAGCAATTTATAAGTAAATGATAACAATTAAGAGAGGGCTAAGTTTGGGTGTAACCGAATATTTCATACTCTTGCAACTTGCCAGGATGAAAGCTGGGGATATTACCATCAGGTGTTGGTTGCACCGAAGCTTAATACCCTTCACAGGTGCATTTCTGTTAGTAACTATGTGTTCAGTTTGGAAGCTATATGCTATAGTAATCCGTTCTGAACAATTTTTTTGAAGATTATATTGTTGGCTTAAAAAATAATCTCTACCAAATTTCGTGAATATATCTGGTCAAATGTGAATGTTTTCCATACAAGCATTTTATTCCGATCGTTCAGTTTGTATGGCAGCTATATGTTATAGTGGTCCGATATCGGCCATTCCGACAAATAAGCAGCTTTTTGAAGAGAAAATGACGTTTGCAAAATTTCAAAGGGATATCTTAAAAACTGAGGGACTAGTTCGTATAAATACAGACAGACGGACAGACGGACATGGCTAAATCGACTCAGCTCGACATACTGATCATTTATATATATATACTTTATAGGGTCTCCGACGCTTCATTCTGGGTGTTACAAACTTCGTGACAAACTTAATATACCCTGTTCAGGGTATAAAAATCGCGAATGAATTAAAATCAGGGTAGTTATTATATTATGTTATATTATATTATAAACTTGTACGTCATTGGGTTAATTTACTTGGGGGTGACATACTTTTTATGTATTGAATAGAAAAAATTTTCAAAACAAAACGATGTGGGCCAAGTTTTGAGAATCTTTTGAGAACTTCTCCTGAACTGACTTCAATGTCACAATGAGTGAGTAGGAACGCCAGGCCGATCAATCTACATACATATGTATGTATAATGAAACATGTTCGTCCTCAGCCACGTTTTTATGCGTCGAAGTCTAGAAAAGGAGCATTCAGAGTTCAGATTCGTCACAGGAAATGTAAAAAATAATACCAATAAAAGTATGAATTATTGGAATAGGTCCGCATTGCAGTTCTTCAATGTTTTCAAAGGACACTAGTGTGGTTTCAATTATAAATTCAAATTTCATTGCTTTTCTTTTTACTTAATATTTTTTCATTTTAGTGTATTTATAAATAAGCCATTAAGCTCTGTATCCGCCACGGACATAAGCTTAACCGAAGAGGCTAAATTTAATATATTTGATTGATATGCAAAAGTCAGCCAGAAGATGGAAATTGATGATATTGGCAATATAAGTACTACTGTGCCCAAAAAATAAGGTGACATTTGAATTTAAACTGCCCGCGTCGAAGGATTTGGAGAATTATTTTTTTTTAGGTTGGTACGTGTCGTTTTGTGAGCTGCTAATAGTGAGTTTTTCGTTTTTTGCGATGTCGAAATTTGTTGAGCAAAGAATTTGCATTAAATTTTGTTTACGGAATCAATTTTCTGCTGCGGATACATTGAGGATGGTGCAGAAAGCCTTTGGTGATGAGGCTATGTCTAAAAAAATGTTTACAAGCCCACCGTGAACGTGTCGAAGACGAAGAGCGTCCAGGGCGACCATCAACCTCAACCGACGAAGCTCACAACAAATCAAAGATTTGGTGTTGCAAAACCGTCGATTAACAATTAGAGACCTTGCTGATGAAGTTGGCATTTCGAAAGGCTCAGCCAATACTATTTTGAAGGATGTTTTGGGCCTCAAGCGCGTCAAATCTCGACTGGTACCGAAAACATTGAATTTTTTGGAAAAAAGGCGTCGGGTTGAAGTGTGTGAAACGATGCTTTCCGACTATCAGGGTGTCATGAAATGCATTATAACTGGCGATGATACTAACAATGATCAATGCCTGCGACCCCGAAACAACCGATCAATCGAGCGAATATCGTGCCAACAGAGAGCCGAGACCAAAAAAGTCGCACCAAAGTCGCTCAAACATCAAGGTCATGTTGACTGTTTTCTTCGATTATCGTGGTGTTGTGCAATATGAATTCCTTCCAACCGGTCGAACAGTCAACAAGGAATATTATTTGAACCTTATGCGTCGTTTGCGTAACGCTATCCGCCTAAAAAGGCCGTAAAAGGCTGGAAAGACAATTCTTTGTTTGTACACCACGATAATGCACCATCCCATACTGTCCTCGGAATTCGTGATCATTTCGCCAAAAACGGGTATTGATGGTATAGCTTGAATGGTTTGGGAAATAAATGTATACGTAATATTTATTAATGACAATGACACTCAAGTTACAGCTAGTACGGACAGACGGACGGACTGACGGGCATACGGACAGACAGTTATCCGACTTATAATGTTACAGGAGTATTGAAATTATGTTAACCATTTTTACCGTCCAGAAATTATCCTTACTACTCGTATACGTACAAATTCTTCCTATGATATTCGTGTCAATATTTTGCACACAGAACTTTGTTATGACTATAATAAATAATCAAGTTGACTCAAATTTCGATGTTTGTTTCGGTACGGTTTTACACATATAATATAAGAGTAGTATGACGTGAGGTGAGGAAAGTTCTATGATTTCCATTCACTTGGAGGCGACTAACGATTCTCCAAGGTTAAATGCTGGGCTTGGGACCCACCACGTAAAAAACGCTCAAATGAAAACTAAACAACAGCCTCGGATGAAAAATCCCCTTTTTAAGACAAGCATCTGGAATGTCTGGTCCAAAAACTCTTAGTATCTAATTGGCTTGAATTTTATTCCACGAGAAACTAGCACCACGCAATTAAAGCACAGATCCGCCTAACACCTGCCAATAAAATTAGCGTCTTAATATTGCTAAGCTTACAGCAAAGCAAAGTTTTATTTTGGGGCACAAAACTATCAATTTTAACTTTTTAGGTTAATTTAGAAAAATTTTAAGTATAAATTTAGATTAAAGCTGCAGTTAAGGGTTAATCAAGCTATTGGAGAAATATATTTGACAAAAATAAGAAATAAATCTTGAGATAAGCTCTTCTTCGAATTCAAGCATTTCCTGTCACACGCGCATGACTTTGAATAGCTTTCGAACGAACAGCTAAAGTAGTGAACGCCTGAGACTCTGTCACTACTTCCAAGTACATGCTTAATTATGCATAAATTAACAAATTTCCTTGAAATACTCTAAGAAAATAACACATTTATTAATTAACTCTTTCATTAGGCGAATATAAAAAATGTTTAAGACCACAAAAAAAAAAAAATTAACATTGCAGTTATCTGAACAGAAATCTACATGAAACTCTAATACCGAAGGGCATACAAAGCAAATACTGGGGATCAGCCGAGCTAACGCAGTTTATTAACTAAAAGTTAGATTATAAGTGCATTAATGAGCCTCCATACAATATTTATGCATATTTAACTGTTAACTGTGGCATAAAAATTTATTGAATGTTGCTACCTCTTTTCCTTCCCAAAGCCATTTAAATATTTTGTTGTTATCTACCAAAATGTTGTTGTTGTAGTGCTATCAGTTTGTGCACTGCTTAACCTGTTCAACTAATTTATGGCCACAATTTGTTAAACGAAAGGTCATCCTAATATGCAACAACAATCTCCGTATACACAGTAGTCAAAAATGGAATGTCGACGCTTGATTTAATTGGTAGCAGTGAAGGGCTAACCGTTGCTAAAGCTGAGCACAGGCTTACGTGGCTGACTGAGAGGGCGATGAAGCTACACACATATGCATATATTTTGCATGTGTAGGTGCATATGTCTGTGCTTGATCCGTTGGGCAGAGTGAGCGCCACCGTTGAGCTCTCCGCTGTTGGTGTGGCAAGGTGCGCTGTTGATGCATAATTAAGATAATATACGTAGAGTATTAATTCAACATTTTTCTTAACTCATGCATATGCAGTTCCCACGAACAACAACAACAACGAGCAACACAAAATATGAAAAAGTAAGAAATTTAATATTTCTTCCACAGCAAAATCGAGAAAAGTTAGATTTTCAATTTTTTGTGTACAAAAAAAATTTCCTCCTCCCTATTTTCCAATTTCTCAAATATCTGTTTTTGTTGTGAGGGGTCTAAGCGTTGTTAGAAACAACAACATTGTTGATAGGCGCACTTGTACAAATTAATTAATTAATTAAAAATTCCCTAATGGTTGGATAAAAATGCAAATTTTTTCCACCGATCTACAAATTCCAGCAATGTTCTACAGCAACTACATAAATACCTAACATATTTATATTCATAAGCAAGTCCGTTAGTCAGCAAAGCCTGTCAACCCAAGCATGGCACCTTACCCTTCTTAATCCGAAAACCTACATAAGAACGGAAAAATGCCAACAACAACCAGCAAGCTGTCCAACTCTTTGTTCGCCATTTGTTCAACTGTCTGTCTATTTTTTTTTTCCTTCTTCAACAATGTAACTGATATTTGTGTACCTGCTTTAGTCGGCGTAATTGACGCTGTTTGTCATAGGCAGCGGTCCGTGTAGGCCGACTTTTAAATGAGTGGACAAATTTGTTGTCCAGGGAATCTATTCTAATGTGGTGTAATGTGGTTGTTGTGCTTGTGTTGACTTGGGGCGCGGTATATGTCAATCAAATGCCACCGATGTGGAATACTTTCACTAAAAAATTAGCTTTCTTTTAATGTGACCCCTGAGAGTTTGCTTTCCAGGAAAGGTTGCTTTCTAAAAGTGGCAAATATATTAATTAGTAAATTCAACATTAATTATTTCGCAGTGTTATCTTCTCTTAAAATTATTGAAATCAGCTCTCTCAATTCCCTATTAATCATAACCTACCATTAGTCAATATACAATCTTTGAAAATATACCTCTAATATTCTCTTGCACTCTCTTCTCTTTCATACAGAAATATGAAAATAGTGGAATTCTGTAAGCAGTCTCTAGTCACTATTTGAGACATTCTGAGATAAAGTCTCAATTTGTGACTAGTTACAATTTACGAAACAGTCTCTAGCGTTAATCTCAAAATGTTGACTCAAATTTGAGACCTGATAGTTAGCAGGTCACAAAACTAAAAAGAACTCGTGTTTGCCATTTTGAATATACTGAATAAAGATCATCATAGATATTAATCGATTGTCGTTTTTTATATTTTGTAATCAACTCAAACACGAAAAGGGGAATCATAAATCAATTTTACAAAAAAATCTGCAAATACTATGAAACAAAGTCAGCATATGTGACCTGGTCTACGAAAAGGGGGCTTAGGTGTCAAAAAAAATCAATTTTCACTTTTTAGTTGATTCGGATGAAAGATGAGATGCTTTTTTCACGTGAACTAAAAAGTGAAAATTGCCCTAAGCCCCCTTTTCGTAAACCAGGTCACATATATTTTTATTTTTATTGGTAATTATGTTTTTTGACCAGTATGTTATAGAAGATTTAGTATTTTTTTCGACATATTTGTTTTCATTCAAGTGTAAAAACAGCTCTGAATAATGAAATCTAATCGATTTTGCGACTGTCACTTACAGAATAGCAAAGTCATGTTAAGTCGCAAAAATTGTCCTTAACTTAAAATCTCAAATTTAGAGACTTAAGACTGTATCACAGTACAGAATCGTGCGGATTGAGTAACATAAAGAGATACGTTTTGTTTATAAATACATCCAAGAAACCGCAAACTAAAATCTCCACTTTTGGTCGACGTATTCAATATCAGTTGAGTAGATACAAGTACATTTCACCGTTACATGAACTGGTATATTGTATGTATATACGTATTTGCTATTTTCTTTTATATAGGTCAGTTTCGACCCTTAGGTTGTTCCAAGCGGATAAGCTACATAATGGTTAAAATCTTCTGCAAAATTTTAAGAAGTAGTCGAAAGCGAATAAACACAAATTTTACCAGCATTCATTCATAATATGATGATAATTCTATAATCACTGATCGTAACATTTTTATAACCGGAACAGGTTATGTGAAGTTTGCCACAAGTTTTGTAACATCCAGAATGAAACGTCGAAGACCCTCTGAAATATTCATATAAATGATCAACATGATGAGCTGAGTCGATTTAGCCATGTCCTTCTGCCTGTCTGCAAATACGTGAACTATGTATGTAGTTACTCAGTTTTTGAGATATCGATTTTGTTTTTAAATCTTCGAAGAAATTGTTCAGATCGAATTCCTATAGCATATAGTTGCCATACAAACAGAACAATAAACCACGAAAAGGAGAGATTAAATCTACATCTCTCTGGTCCACCTTCTCTCTCCGTAAAGTCGTATAATACGTGTATTATGTTTCTAACTTAAGAACCGGTAGATTGTTTCAAATTATTCGTGAGAATATGCAACATAATATTTATGAGAAGTTTGGAAAATTAGCCAACTAGATTCTTTTGATATAAGTAAGTATAGCTTTAAAGAAAACACTTGTATACAAATTTAATTTCCATTCAGCTTTCAACTGAACTTTCTATTCTATCTCTTCCACCGCTCACCGTCTTTTGACGAATACATTTTGCCACAATATGAAATCTCAAATGTTTTAAAACACCTATTAACTTTTCAGCATCTCGCACTTTTTTAGGCACATATGTATGTATGTACATATATTGTTACATAGATATATACAAACACTCGCTTTGCGCATATTTACGGTGTTTTGATTTGCTCGCATTAGCGTTGAACTGGGATCTCGCTGTATGTTGTTGGTCTGTTGTCTTTTGTCATGCCCATGATGGATGGTTGGTGTTTTTTGCCACTATCTAGATTTTGTGGAATTTTAAAAGTTGTTTTATTCAATTTTTCATTTGCATTAATTAAGTAATTCGTTTTAATTTCGTGTGAATTTCAAAAAAATTAATTTATACAGCTCTTATGACATATGTATATATACTGGTATATATGTATGTAATTAACCGTCGAAATGACGTACTCATTTTTGTTTACACGCTCATACTTCAATTTGTATTCGGCGCAACTTCAAACGCGCAGGTTGCTTAGGCTTAGTTGAACTTTTTGTTTTGAAAATGATTAGAATAAATTATATTAGTCCAAACAACGAATAATTTTAAAATCTTTGGCATTCTTATTTTTTAAAAGAATATTCATTTCAAAGTATCGATATTTTTCCAGTGGTATAAAATAGCGTTATCGTTGTAAGGTTAAATCCAAACCAAAATATAAAAACCTTCGTATGTTTTCGTAAAGCATATTTATTTTAGTATTTCCCTTTGTTTTATTTTTTTTTAAATCATGCATTGTCTTTAATTAATGACAAGGTTGATTTCATAGAGCATATAAATTTATTTATATACATATGTCAGAGTGATGCTAAAAAATTAAACGAAGATTTCAGTTAAATTTCGTTAAAGCTGTATAAACGTGAACTTTTGTTCTTGATTAACCTCCCGTAAGACCAAGACCTATTATAGGTATATACCATACATAATTATAAGCACAACCAAAGGTAACGTATGATATTTTTCATCGCATTAATATCGAGAGCAACTTTAAGTTGTTCAATCTCTACTTTGCCCTTCCATAAAAATTATTAAGGCTCTGGTTTAAATTTTTCCTACCCCAAATATACATCCATTAATTTCTATATTTATTATTATAAGGCTAAACAACAGTATAAAAGATTTAGCTTCCAGTAATTACATTTTAAACAACAATTGCCAAATTTTTATTTTTAGGTAAAATGTATTCTTAGTAACATCTTTTTTTTTTGTTTTCAGAATGTGACCAACTTTCTTCAGAAATATCAGAATACTTTACTGGAAATAATAGTTAATATCTTCAACATGATGAGCATTTTTAAAGTATATCTTTCAATTTGTGTATTTTTATCTTCTTCCCTATGTTGTTTTTCGAACCTCAATGTGAAGTTAAGTAAATACCATAATTTGTCGTGGAGCTTCCTAATTTAACTTCCAATTATGTTCACGGGAGATACATATATGCAGAATAGAATTAAATGCCACCGATTGTGTTGACGTAGTCCACAATTGACGCCAATGAGAGCTGCTCGTTGCAAACATTCTAGTTATTTAGCAAAGTTGGCTTTAATCAGCGCCCTCTACCAGAAAAATACAACATAGAGCAGTATTGGCTTAATTAGAGTTTCGTAAAGAATAGAACACAACCAATGTTTTCCTAACCCTCCCTTTATCATAAGACTTCCATGTCCGAGAAAAAAGTGCCAGTTCCTTTGAAGCTGTCGTGAGGTCAAGAAGTTCCTTTCTGTCCTCACTTATTAAAAGAAACTTCCCCTATTACATATAAAGAAACCTTCAATACGAATAAAATCTAAAGCAACTCACCTCTACTATTGATGTCTGTGATCTCCCAGACCGAGTGCTTCAAATTTGCGTTCAGCAAACCTTGGCCGCCTTCTACCTAACTCGCTTCGACAACCTTGAATTTAAGGTCATACACCTGGATTGTCCGGTATCTTAATTGGGAAGGTGCCGCTGCCAAGGTCGTCTGAGGTAATGCTCGAAAGTTCTACGGAAAGATGCGGAGCCAAAAAAAAAGGTTTCAAGTCCGGAGAATACTCTTGTGGAGCCCCCAGAGATGATCTAGCGACTGATACCTAGGGTATACTGAAATTAAGCCTCTAAAGAACAACAAAGCGGTGAAGACCGATGGATTACCGGCCCAGCTATCCAAATACTGCGACGAAGAACTGATAAGGAGCATGGTCAAACGAAAGCATTTCCAACGATTGGAATTTAAGTGTTTTAGGTTCAAACCACAACAAGAGAAACCTTACAATCTGTGCCAACTATTTTGAGGTTAGCCTCCTTAACACAAGTTGAGCAATACCAAAAGCTCGGCAGTTGAGAAGTGAAGTCCTCTTTCGGCGAACAAATACCAAACTCTATAGGCCGTGGGAAACAGAGCAAGAAGAAGACCTCCACTCCGTTGGAAAGACCAGGTGGAGAAGGAAATCTCTACACTTGGAATCTCCAATTGGCGCCAAAGCGGTGTCTGCGACAATCAAGAAGAAGATAAATGCACGGAGCAATCTACCATCAAATGAATATCTAAAAATTTCCACTTTTAGTGGACATTTGAAAAATAGTTGTTTATTTCGCGTGTTTCGGTTTTTTGTTTCATGCTATAAAAAATCGAAATTTCGGTAATTACATGTTCTGAGTGTACTCTACAAATTTTAAATCATTCAGTGATGCCGTTTTTGAGATACAAGTGGAGGAAAGTTTGAAAGTTTTGAAACAAACTCGTTTAAAGTGTCAAATTCTCTTAAAGAGTTCCTTCTTCTAACTGCTGCATCTACCTTTAGAACGACTTTGAAGTTGTAAAACTCACTTTGCTACCGTATTTTAGACATGTAAAGAAAGGAATTTATGAACACTTGCTTCTTGTGGTTAAATAATTTTCCTTAAAGAATTGTCGAAGATAACAATTCGGAGAACTGTTGTTCGAAGCACCATTTGCCATTGGCTTAGATCTTAGTCTTATTCAAACTTTTGAGAAGTATACCAATTTATCAACTCATTTAACTTTGTTTTCTCATTCTGTAGATACAATCCTCTGTCCTTTCAAAATGCAATTCAGCTTTAACCCCCTCACATTGTTGAGTGTCTGTTCCGATGTGTGCAACTCATTTAATAATTGTCTATAGAAACGTCTAGACAGTTGTGATTATGTTTCTACAAAACCTGAAATTAAAACGGAGTTGTTTTGTCAAAAAAAACTTTTCCTTTGTTTCAACAAACATTAACAGTGTCTCCAGCTTGTTATTTACATAAAGTTTATGCACTCGAGTGTGCAAGTATGTGATTCTTTAACATACCGCAAAAGTGACAAAAGAAATGTAAAAACGTTAAAAATTCAAGCTCGCTCAACCGAAAATTTTGTTAATTCAGTGCAATCATTAAGTGACAGTTTAGGTCTTGAGCTTGTTTACCGAAGGTGGGGTGGAAAGATTTCAAGGACTCGGAGAACGTTGGCATGCTCTTTTAACTTGTGATTTGATTAAATATGGCGAAGGAAACTTCATTAAGTATTCACTTTCAGACTAAAGTTGAATCAGCAAATGGGAGAAGGTTCCCTACACAACAGTACAAGGTAAATGTTCATATACTCTAAAGTAATTAATGGATGACACGCTAGTTAATTCTCATTTAAAAAGTTTATTCTCGTCAAACAATAAGATAAATTGTGAAACCTTTATTTTACAAATATATATACATTTCGTTAGACATAAGTATGTATACGAAATAGTCTCCGAAAATTCAATACAGAACAAGAAAAAACCTTAAATTCGGCTGCACCGAAGTTAATATACTCTTCACAGGTGCATTTCTTTTAGTAACTATGTGTTTAAGTAAATCTAAAGACGTAACCACCCAGTGGTTTTCATCCAAAGGAAAACATTTTTCTAGTTCTTTTTAGCCAGATTGTTTGCTAGAAACATTAAGGCTATTCAATAAGTGAAATGGATCTTTAAGACGCTTATAGTTATTTAAATTTTAAGAAGATTGATTAGTAACATAAAGTTAATGGAAAATATATATTAACGGGTGATTTTTTAAGAGCTTGATAACTTTTTTAAAAAAAAAAAACGCATAAAATTTGCAAAATCTCATCGGTTCTTTATTTGAAACGTTAGATTGGTTCATGACATTTACTTTTTGAAGATAATTTCATTTAAATGTTGACCGCGGCTGCGTCTTAGGTGGTCCATTCGGAAAGTCCAATTTTGGGCAACTTTTTCGAGCATTTCGGCCGGAATAGCCCGAATTTCTTCGGAAATGTTGTCTTCCAAAGCTGGAATAGTTGCTGGCTTATTTCTGTAGACTTTAGACTTGACGTAGCCCCACAAAAAATAGTCTAAAGGCGTTAAATCGCATGATCTTGGTGGCCAACTTACGGGTCCATTTCTTGAGATGAATTGTTGTCCGAAGTTTTCCCTCAAAATGGCCATAGAATCGCGAGCTGTTGGCATGTAGCAACCATTTTTGTTTGAAACCAAACATTGTCAAAACCAAAGTTCAGTTGTTTTCATTTTTTTGCAAAAAAACATTTGTTAGCATGAACATAGCGATCCCCATTCACGTAACGTTGCGTTCAACAGCATTTGAAAAAATTACGGTCCAATGATTCCACCGCTACAAACCACACCAAACAGTGCATTTTTCGGGATGCATGGAAGTTCTTGAACGGCTTCTGGTTGTGTTAAAATGCGGCAATTTTCTTATTTACGTAGCCTAGTTAACCAGAAATGAGCCTCATCGCTCATCGGACACGGACGCGAAACACATTTCGAACCGAACACTGATTTTGGTAATAAAATTCAATGATTTGCAACGTTGCTCGTTAGTAATCTATTCATGATGAAATTTGTCAAAGCATACTGAGGGCATTTTTTTTTCTCTTTGAAAAAAACCCCAGGGGTCTGACATTTTACGTTTTTTCCTTTTTTCTAAAACTTAACTGAAATGGAAAATCCTAACCTCAAAAAAATCACCCGTTATTTTTTTATTTTTATTACATGTTTTATATATATATTTACAATTTGCGTTATAAAAACATAGAGCAAATATAATATATACATATTTATATTTCTATAATACATATTTCTGCTATATAAATTACATTACTCATATCTTTGACTTACACCTAATACATATTATAATACTAAGTTATATTAATATTGAATCTACCATATATCTGCACATGTTATTTTTATTTTTTTTCTAAAACTTAAAAATATTCCGTCGTGATCACTATATGGCGTTTCATATGTGATACATGAAGTCATTGCTGGATCCATGTTTGTCCATACCCAATCTATTGCTGTTTGCTGTTTTGTTGTGGCGGCGTTGTCCAATGTAGATTGAAATTCCAACTGTTGTAACCGAGCCTCTAAATCGTCAGTTGCTATGAGGCGATACATGTTAAAGTCTCCAAGGACTACTCGTAATCCATTAAACTGTTCATTTATCTGACGGATATTTTTTACCACTTGCTCTAGAAATTCTGGAAGTCTATACGTGGGGTTCCTGTACACAAGTGATTAAAAACAAGTAAGGAAGGGCTAAGTTCGGGTGGCTCCGAACATTTTATACTCTCGCATGATAAAGTGATAATCGAGATTTCATTATCCGTCATTTACATATTTTTTTATTTTGCTGTAAAATTAATTAGATTAGATCAATTTGTGTACTTTGAGTATTGAATTGTATTTTCATTTATTTGAACTGTATTGAGGACTATGTAAAAAAACAAAAAAAAATTATTTTATTTCATACATGAATAAGATTATACAGGTTTGACTTAGAAGTAATAAGTATTATATATTTTAATAATTAAATGTTATATTTTTAAATTCTAAAGATATGTTTTTACAAATAGCAAAACGTATCCTACGAGAGTATAAAAATGATGCCCTCTGAATTACATGAAAATATCTGAGAGATTTACCGATATTTTCGTTGAAAAATTAGGTTAGGTTAGGTCAGGCACTGAGTTCTTCGTGCTCGATATCAAGTATCTTGAAAAGTTATAGTCCGATCACGACAATTTTTCCACAAGGGATACCTCAGCTCAAATACCGTATTTTTGTAAAGTTTTATTCCGTTATCATCATTGGTTCCTAATGTATATATTATACAGAGAAGGCATCAGATGGAATTCAAAATAGCGTTATATAAGAAGAAGGTGTGGTTGTGAACCGATTTCAGCCATATTCACACATGTCATCAGGGTGCTCAGAAAATATTATACACCGAATTTCATTGAAATTGGTGGAGTAGTTCCTGAGATATGGTTTTCGGTCCATAAGTGCGGGACGCCACGTCCATTTTCAATTTTTTAAAAAGCTTGGGTGCAGATTCCTTCTGCCATTTCTTCCGTAAAATTTAATGTTTTTGACGGTTTTTTGTTAGTCGGTTAACGCACTTTTAGTGATTTTCAACATAACCTTTGTATGGGAGGTGGGCGATTACTTCCATTTTTGGACTCTATGTGGAAATGCCTGAAGGAAACGACTCTCTAGAGTTTGTTGACATAGCTATAGTAGTTTCCGAGATATGTACAAAAAACTTAATAGGGGACGGGGCCACGCTCACTTTTCCAAAAAAAAAATACTTCCAAATATGCCCCTGCCTAATGCGGATTTCACTTTAATATCTTTATTCATGGCTTAGTTATGACACTTTATAGGTTTTCGGTTTTCGCAATTTTCGATCACTTTGGTATATAAGAAATATCATATAACCCTATATCTGACCCTTTTAGTTTTAGGACTTACAAACAACCGTTATGTGAACAAAACTATAATACTCTCCTTAGCAAATTTGTTGCGAGAATATAAAAACTGTCGAATATCAGCAGAACAAATCAGTTTATTTGATCTGGTATCCGCTCATTCTCGTAGACATTAATCCAAGCGAAAATTCAATTATAGTGGAAAAAAAACATTTTTGCTCCTTATTCTTATGTTACGTATTCTTAACATAATTTTCAACTTGTTGTCTCAGTTAGCTACAAGTCAATTCTTACTACTTTTATTGAAAGCTCAAATTGGAAAGTAATATATTCGCTATTTAATGAAAAACGTAATTTATGTCAAGTTTTGTGATGATATTTAGCCAAAGTTGCCCATATACATGTGAACTTGACTACGATTGGTCAGTTTGTATGGCAGTCTGACCTTAACAATTCTTTAGAAGATTAAAGCGATATCTTGGGCAATAATCCATGCTAAATTTTATGACTTCTTGTCACATAAGAACTTAATTTTGATTTTTCAGTTTATATGGCAAGTTTTGTTTTCCGACCTGCAAAATTTCTTCAGCCATTGTAGCGTTGCCTAAGAGAATTAGAGAGTTAGCTGAAAAAGTCTCCAATGCAAGCATTTTACTCTGATCGTTCAGCTTATATGGAAGCTATATGCTATGGTAATTCGATGTGAACAATTTCTTTCGAGGTTACATTATTTCCACGAACAATAACTAATATCGAATTTCGTGAAGATATATCGTCAAATGTGAAAGTTTCTCATGCAAGCATTTGATTTCGATCATTCAGTATGTATGGAAGCTATTGTTATAGTAATCCGATTTGAACACTTTCTTCGGAGATTTATTACGAGGACTGCTATATATATTTCTGGCCTAATAATGAAAATAGGAATATTTATCAACGAAAATGGTTTTATTGTTTTTCAAAATATTCTCCATCAAGATTTATACACTTTTGCATGCGCTCAAACCAATTTTCGAAGCACTTTTTCCACTCCGATTGAGACACCTCTAAAACATGGTTTTTGAATGCTTCAACAGCATCTTCTGGCGGCGAAAATCGTTGACCACGCATTATTTCCTTGATGTGGGAGAATAAAGAGAAGTCATTGGGTGCCAAGTCAGAGCTGTACGGCGGATGACCCATCAATTCGACGTTTTGGCCGGTCAGAAAGGCGCTGGTTTGAGCCAATGTGTGAGAGCTCGCATTGTCATGGTGCACAATGATTCGTCTTCTCTTGTTCGTTTTTCGAATTTCTCCGAAGACTTCAGGCCAACAAATGGTGGTGTACCACTCAGAATTGACCGTCCTACGTTTCTTAAGCGGAACAGTCGCCACATGACCAGTTTTGCCGAAACAGGCGACCATTTGCTTCAAAGTGCTTCTTTCACGAACAACTTTCGTTGGATTTGGCTTGTCTTGGAAGACCCACACGGTCGATTGCTGTTTTGTTTCGGGCTCATACGCATAGATCCATGATTCGTCACCTGTGACGATCTTATAAACGTCTTTTGAAGCACCGCGATCGTATTTCTTCAGCATTTCTTTACACCAATCCACACGAGCCTTTTTTTGAGCGATTGTCAAATTGTGCGGGATCCAACGAGAACAAACCTTTTTTACGCCCAGGTGTTCATGCAATATCGAATGTATGCTGGTGGGAGAAATGTATAGGCATGCCTCTATCCGAAGGTATGTTACATGACGGTTTTGCATTATCAGTTCACGTACGGCATCGATGTTTTCTGGCACAACGGCTGTTTTTGGACGACCTTCACGGAATTCGTCTTTGAGCGAGCGTCGGCGACGATTGAATTCGTTGTACCAGTTTTTCACAGTGCTATAAGATGGTGCTTCATAGCCATACAAAAATTTTAGTTCATCGATGCACTCTTGTCGTGATAATCCACGTCGAAAGTTGTGAAAAATGATCGCACGAAAATGTTCACGAGTTAATTCCATTTTTTTGGGCGAGATGAATTTTTTAATTCCCTGTAAATGAAACAACTCACGATTAAATGACAAAACGTTCTGAGTGATGTTATGCTAAAAAATGTCAAACTTTCCAATGGAAATGTCAGATTGCCAGAAATATATATAGCAGCCTGTGTATTATCTTAGAAAATAATCTGTGCCAATTTTTGTGAAGGCCCATTGTCAAATGTGAAAGTTTTCCATACAAGAACTTGATTCCGATCGTTCAGTTTGTATGGCAGCTACATATGTATTTTTGTTATAGTGGTCCGATATCAGCAGTGCTCTTTTGTTTTTGGCGGCGTTGTGACAACTCCAATAACATCATCGGCTTATTAGTAAAGCTCATAGTTTTACGCAACTTGATATCGATTGCTTAATGTGTATGTACTAAAAAATCGACTTTAGACCTTAATTTAAGATTGAGCAGCTTCTTGAAGAAAAAATTACGTTTGCAAAACTTCAAAACGTTATCTTAAAAACTGAGTGATTAGTTCGTATAGATACAGACAGACGGACATGGCTAAGTCGACTCAGCTCAACATACTGATCATTTAAATATACACTTTATTGGGTCTCCTGACGCTTCCTTCTGTGTATTACAAACTTCGTGTCAAACTTAATATACCATGTTCAGGGTATAATATATGTAATTAGGGTTCTACGCACCGGAATTGACTCGGATTTCATCCGATCAAGGGCTGTTTTTTTTGGCGATCTAACCCCGTTTGGATCGGTAAGTGTTAAATGTTAGAGGCGATATTAATATATCAACTTGACTGAATACTAAACACTTTCGCTTAAAATTCACACTGAGAAATTGAGGCTTCTGACTTATTTGTCAAAGATTCTCGAATTCTGTCAGGAACAACAACAAAATTTGTAAGCCTTGCGTTTAGATGGATGTGGATAAATTAGCTCAGTTCGTAATGCTGATCATTTATGCATATTTCATAGGGTTCTTCTGGACAAAATTACACAAGCCGTGAACAACGAACTGAAAATTGGATTGTTCCAGAGAAATTTAATATATTTAAGAAAATGTTGCGGACGCGGGAGAATTGGATGCTTCGAATCTTATAAAAATTGGATAGGATAAACCCGAATTATTCATTATTAAGTGTATACCTCATAAAAGTTGTATTATCACTTTAAAGTTTTTAAAAGTTAAATCATAATTGTGGTTCGGTATTTGTGATTCGTTTATTCGAGTCACAGTTCTCCAAAGCATTAGCAAAGTGAGGATAGCTAGTATAAACTTATAATATCTTAACGAATTTGTGAAAGAACATTGAATGGGTAAATTAAATCCAGGTTAAAATAATAATTTAACAATAATCAAAGTTTAGTCACCTCTATTTCTTCACTTCAAGAGGAAAATGTATTCACAGGGAAAGAGATAATTATAATACTCTTCTTGAAGAATATTATTTTTAAGTTTGAATTAATTCAGTAAACCTTCCTTAGTTCCTGAATTGTATTCAATTATGTGATTTTCAAGAAATTGGTCTAAACTCAGTCATCCATAAAGATACACTAAATAACACAATTTGTTACAAGCTTGGGTAAAGCAAAGTGGCGACTAATTATATAAATTATTTGCCATTAAAATACTAACAAGCCTAACTTTTGTGTTATGTTTATATAATATTCCTGGAAGTGAATGCCTAACTTCCTCGAACTCTAATGATGCACCAAATTATCGCATAATTATGGTTTTTATTGAAGTTAGAGCAATTCAAGTGACTGAAAATGCACAGCAACACGCAAAAGAAGTTGCAAACCCTTCAGTGAACGACATTCCGACCGTTAAGATTAGAGTTAAGTATATGTATGTATCTATAAATATAACCGCTGCAGAATTTTTTCAGAGCTCAGCTTATGTCGTCAACGGCAACCAATTGAAGTGCTTCAGTGAATATAATAACAATAACAGAATATTACCGGCTCACTTGAGGCAAGTTGAGGACAAAGGCAGTCGTATGAAGATTGAGCAAAAAGTGAAGGTCGTAAGCTTGAGTCACCGAAGTGCTGCACTAGACAATAAGCAGTCACCACAACCAGAATAGATTTACTGCATTCACGACGAAACGAATTGAAATCAACTTGCGAAAAAAGAATTTAACCGAAAACTGCTAAAGAGTGACAGTCAGGTAGAAAAGAAGAGCGCGCATTTGGTAAAAGCAAAACGCTATCGCCGCTGTCGAGGAGACAAACTGTTGGAAAAAATATGCCTGTTAATGTGAATCCATCAATCTGCGTTCGTGTTCGCCTGTCAAACACGCTGACCATCAATCGCATTAAAACCGTAAAAGGATTGTGTGCCGCCGTCGCTGCCGATACCGTGTCGCTAGCTTTTTTCAACGCTGTCGGACTCTACCATTGTTCATTGCTGATGTTTGCCGCTCTGTGCTCCGAGTGACGATAACAATGGAAGCGCAGTAGGCGCAGGCGGTTTGCCGCTTAGACGACTAGCTTTTGCATAATCAACAAACAGCAAGGCTGATGGACCCAAAATGTGGCGCGTCCATCAAATCCCTTTTATACTTATTGGTATGTAAGCTTAAACGTACATATATATTATATATATGCATGCTACGCTTTTGGCAGCAATAGTGCATTGTGTTGCCAAGTCTTTAGATGTCCGCTGTCGGGTCGTCGGCTGATGGTATAAGCTGTATGTCTTACAATACGCTGATTGCGGATGAAATGTCAAAAGAGCGTGACGACGTGTCGTAAAATTTTCGACATCTCCACTCAACGGCGAGCAGCGATGGTTGGATCTGCTGCTTTGCGTCGTCTTGTCAGCGGCTTTCAAGGGACATCATTTTTTGCCTTTACACAGTACATACTCGCATAACTATATTTTCTCCGTTTTTATTGCCAACTTTTATTACTCACCTCCGTCCGTCATGCCATATTTTTTTGGAACTCTTTCAAACTTCTTTAAGTGGAGTTTTGTCAAAGCGCAGCAGTCGCGGCTTAATCAGCAAAGTTCGAAAATGCATTTACCACACTTGGTTTGGCATTCTCAGCTGCTTCGGAAGGATTCGTTTGCTTGTGTTTGCGCGAGATAAATGCTGGAAATACTATTATACTCTTGCAACCTGTTGCTATAGAGTATTATAGTTTTGTTCACCTAACAGTTGAACGTATCACCTAAAAGTAAACGAGATAGATATAGGGTTATACATATAATGTATATAAATGATCTGGGTGATGAGAAAAGTTGCAATCCAGTTAACTGTCTGTTTGTCCGTCCTTCCGTGCAGCTGTAACTTGAGTAAAAATTAAGATATCTTGATAAAATTTGGTTTGAAAATGTCGTAGTACAAAAAAAATACGAGTTCGTCGATGGGCGTAATAGGACCACTGCCACGCCTACAAAACGCCATTAACCGAAAAGTTATAAAAAGCCATAACTAAACTAAGATATAAAACTTTTATTTGGCACAGGTTAAAATATATCGCCGAAATGGTAGGAGAAGGCATTATTGGAGTGGACGATGGGTGTGGCACCACCCACTTTTTATTGAAATTCGGATCCTCGGTACCTGCTTGATCGATTTCGACAAAATCTATTACGTTGCATTCCTGCCATTTTCCTATATGACATTGTGAAAATGATTGAAATCGGATCACAACCACACCTACTTCCCATATACCACGAATAATGTCTTTAGTGTATACCACCTTATGAAAAAGGTTCAAATGGTATGTCTGTATGTCAAAAAGGAGTTGAATCAATACTATACTCTGTTTTCAAACTTGGTGACTTTGTACTGTATACTATACATCGGCCAATATGTGATCTATCCCAATGACGATAAGGGTTTTACTAATAACAGTGTATCTTTGTGTCTAAAATAGATAAATTTGAGCAAAAGCTTGACTTCCCTATATAACTAATATCAATTCAGCCGCTTGATTTTACCATATACGAGTATGAATGGTTTGTGGTATCGGCTGAAGGCCCCGTAGCCAGTGCTGCGTTTATGTATTTATATAATAAAAACTTTTTGTTATATTAATTATTATAAATAAATAAATAAAAAAAAGTTTGTGGTATTGGGGAAAATAGATAGAATCGGATAGAAACTGTCCAACTACATACAAGTATAATTAATGTATAAGTTATCCTATAGGGTATGTATATATAAAATTGCTTGGATTTCGATCCTCAAGTTTACGTTTTACATTTTGCCTGCCGTTCATTCTTTCAAGTTGCAAGAGTATAAAATTTTCGGTTGCACCGGAACATAGCCATTTCTTACTTGTTTGTTCATAAAGTTGAATGATGTCCGTGATTTGCGCGTTGTTGTGCCACGACATGCTTCCTTTTGAAAATCAAATTTCTTATTGTCATATCTTTGTGATGTGATATTTAAAAATTTCTTGTTTCTCAATTTGGTATTTCGTTTGATTTTATAGAGGTACAATTAGTGCGGATTATATTTGGATGTTCGTTTGGCAAGTCGGCGACTGCTGGTTAATGTGAACCGCGGTGATTTAATAATACTTTTAAATGCACATCAACGATAACTATGCCGATTGTTTGTGACCACAAAATGACATGAATTATTTAAAAATCAAAAAATTAAAAGCGTTGAGGTGAAAATAGGAATTCGCGGAACTTCTGTTATCTCCAAGAAATTGTTTCTTTGTATTTTCTTGCTAATGGGATTCGTTCGGGTCAAATATAGGGATACAATAAGGTAAAACCATTTTTCATAGATAAAAACAAAATGTTTATTTTCAGTAAGATCTTGGTTAATTTTATGCACTTGCAAACCATCTTTCTTCTGAGCAAGTTTCCTTACTAACTCTGAATACAGGGTTACGAGCATAACACGTTTAAACTTTTGAGAGCCGATCAAACAGGCCCATATCTCTAAAATTGGTATTTGAAAGATCCACTTTAAATTTAGGAGAATATATTCGAACTTTGTACATTCAATATATATGCAGAAAACGATTTTTTGGAATTCACGAGTGGATATCTTGAGTTTCAAACTCACTAAGTAACATACACGTTCAGTAAAGCTCTTTGATAACCAAGATCATAAAATTTTTCCTACCATTTAAGGGTTTAAACCCTCTTTAAGAAACGTAGTGTTATAGAGTTGATATTTTCTTGAAATAAGTTCTGGTGGTCAATATTCTGAGTCTTGAAGAGATCAGCACTACTTATATATGGTATTGTCAAATCTTCCACTTTCTAAATGTTTTAAAAATTACTGATTTGGCAATGTCTCTTTTGCTTATTTTATTTTCCAATACAATATTTTCCAATCACTACCAATAGCAATATGAATAACATTGCGTCTGCTTAGCGCAAAAATGGTTGCTCGGCCTGAGGACATCTTAATAGATTTTCCATTTATAGCAAAGCATTTCAGAAACAATGGAACAACTCTTTTTAAATTTCCATGCACTATAAAATTAACCCACTTCTGTCGGTGAACGCTGCACTATAATGAATGGAATCTAATATTCCGCAAGCCTCGCGGCCGCTCAATTCGGAACGCAAAGAAATGGACAAAAGCATGAGAACACAAAGGAAATAACTGAACGATTAGAAATGGAAGTAAGCAAAGCACAGCAGTAGAATAAGGAGAGAAATAACACAACAATAAACTGCATACATTTAACCATTATTTGCGGCGAAGAACTCGCACCCGAAGCTTGGCCAGAGAGTTCAAAGCAAAGGTGCGACAAAGGCATCCCACTTCCGACAGCTGCAGTCTGGTGATATCGTTGAAGTTGCCACCACCACCAACAACAACAAAAACAACGCGCATTTATAACCAAGCCGCTCATTGTCTGTTGCAATTTTGCTATATGCCACCGGCTAGCGATCGCCGTTTTGCTAGCCCATACACAGCAATAACAGCAGCAAAAAGCGCCAGTCGACCGACACTCAGCAATTTCTTCCACTATCGCGCTTGCCGGATTGTTGCCGCACGTCTTCTTCTCCTATGTTTTATTTCTGTAGAAATGTTTTTTTGCCTTCTCCTTCCAATTCTTCAGCAAGCAGTTTTTTTTACTGGTTGCAATGGAAAACTGTGAGAACTATAGTGGCGTCTTTGCTTGCCATTGACTGGCTTTAACTTCTTTTTATTTTTGTTTGATGTGTTCTTTTGCTGTTTGCCAGCGGCGTTGAAGGCCGCGCTAACCAAAGCTAGAGAAAGGAAATCAGATACAGGCAAGAAACAACACTGAAATAGCTGAACTGAGCCACTGGCTCGGGTGTACAAAAAGTTGTTAAATTGAAAAATGCACGAAATAAAGGAAGGCGCTGTACATTCTAGTGCAGTGCAGTGCTAAAAACTGGAGTATTTGCGTTGCGAATCGCGCGAGTTGGCCGGCGGAATTGGTAAGAAATAATCCGTTGGCGGCACAGTGCTGAAAAGCAAAGAATGCGTTTATTGTTAAACCCGCATATATTCGTTCTGGTTAGGTCTGTGACTAATGACTAAAATTGGTTACATGAAAGTCGTAAAACTTTTTATGGAGCTTAACTCTTTTGATGATGAAATTTGGACTTATGTACGAATGCTAAAATTGTCAAAACGACAGTGCTATGCTACGAGCTTCAAAATAAAAAAATGTTTCTTCGTCAAAGTATCCGTTTAGAGTTGACAGATCCCAGGTCACGCAGCCAGGATACCCGGATCGGTCAATAATTGCCAATTTTGGCCACAAAAATTACAAACAAACCTTATATTCAGCTTCAGTTTCAGTGCAGCTTTCGAGCAAAGAAACTACATATATATGTATTTTGTGAGAAACTCTCATAAGTAATGGAGCCGTGGATTGACCGGATAAAATTTTAGGTAAATTTGAACAAACTACGCCTTCTTTGGTAACCAGAGAAAGTAAAATAATTGTGTCTCGCACATTTGATATTGTTCAAGTTGACGAAAATTTCACACTACATAAAAAATCAAGTTATTCAAAAAACCGATCGTTTGAACCAACCGTGCACGAAATGGTCGATAAAGACAGAAAAGTCACTCAAAGTTCTTATAGTTAAAGCTTTCCAACTAGTTGAAGCTGGCTGTCTTTGCTGGACTCAAATTTAAATGTTGTTGTTTTAGATGGCGGCGCTGGTTGAGTTTAATATATCAAAAATGCTTAAATGAATTTTCTGTCTTCGAAGGTGTCGAAAAAGTGAATTATTGATTATATAATATTATTACCCGAAAAGCACCATAAAAATTTAAATATATGATACTAAAGCTGGCTAAAATCATTAAATATTTTTATTAACCTCTGAGTGACTAATAAGTTTCTGTGACTGTGCAGAAACTCTACCACAAGTATAGTTTTACTAATCATTACATCGAGTTCCTTTACGCCCATACGTTTCCGAATCTAGTTACTTGACCATTTTTAACTAGGTTTTTTTTCACATTTCAACCTTAAAATTCAACGAAGGTAGCAAAGCGTAACGACCCAACTTAAACAACTGATAATTATACAAAATTATAAACAAATATTACATGCAATATTTCTTGCTAAGCCCCAGAGATTAACAAGTAATCAAGTAATGGAATTGACATGCCGCTCTAACTCCCTTTATATGCACCTTTCCATTTTTGGCATTGCAACGTGCCACAGACACCCTGCTTGCATTTAACAATTAAAAGGAATTAAGAAAATTATCCAAAGCAATTATTTGCTCTTCACACCTCGACAATTTCACAGTAACAAATGCAATTGCCGCGTTCTTCATGTTGTCTACACTTCCTGTGATACCCGCTTCGCTAAAGACGACAAGCGCAACACTGATAGCGCGTGTAGAAAGTCAAAGACACAACTTCTAATGAATTTGTGCATTGCACTGAAACCGATCAAGCAGCGGAAAATTATTTCCAAGAACATATTTTATGCCCCGTATAAAGGTATGCATATAGATATGTATGTGTGTATATTTTTCCACAAACCGACTGACATTCGAATCGAGAAATAGCGCAACCGCAGAATGCAGAGACAACAGCGCGCAAAAAAAGGCACAACAAATACACATGTGTGCAGTAAAAACAACAACTGTTAACATTAAGTAAATGAAAAAGAACTTCCACCCAGTGGCGAACGGAAGAATGTAGGCAGTATGGGAGCAGCACAAAAATGCTGGCATTCGCTGGGAAAATATGCCAAGTGTAGTATGCAGCGAAGGGTATAATTTTTTCCAGTTTTTATGCACCTTTTTTTGGTGCTTTGCAATTCCACAAAGTACTTATTGTATGTGGTTGCATATTTGAGGAAAATGTAACATTTGTGGAATTGATGATTTGTAAATAACTCCATAAAATAAAGCTTCAATAAACTCTTATGTACTCAACGTTGCATAAAAATCTTTTATTGTAGCACTAAATATAATTATTCATTTTGATTTGCGTACAAAAATTACTAAAATTAGGCGCGTTCGATTCATCACTCATCTAATTCTTCTTCTTTTTTACTGGCGTAGACACCGCTTACGCGCTTATAGTCGAGTTAACAACAGCGCGCCAGTCGTTTCTTCTTTTCGCTAAGTGGCGCTAATTGGATATTCCAAGCGACGCCAGCTCGTTCTCTACCTGGCCCTTCCAACGAAGTGGAGGTCTTCCCCTTCCTCTGCTTGTGTTTTCATCCATTCGGACAACATGACCTAGCCAACGTAGCCGCTGTGTTGTAATTCGCTGAACCATGTCAATGTCGTCATATATCTCATACTCATACAACTTATACAGCAGGACGGAAATTATGAGTGACTTATAGAGTGTGGCATTTGTTCGTCGACAGAGGACTTTTCTTCTCAATTGCCTACTCAGTCCGAAGTAGCACCTGTTGGCAAGAGTTATCCTGCGTTGGATTTCCAGGCTGACATTGTTGGTGGTGTTAACACTGTTTCCAAGATAGACGAAATTATCTCCGACTTCAAAGTTATGACTATCCACAGTGATGTGACAGCGCCGTAGCAAGTGCGACGGCTTGATGACAGGAGATATTTCGTCTTGCCCTCGTTCACTTCAGACCAGTCTGGAGAAAGCAGAACAAATAGCGCGGGTGTTGAGACCGGTGATATCAATATAATTTCTTATAAATGATTGTACCTGCTCCTTGCTCGCCTTGTCTGAAACCTCGTTTGGTATCGAACGGCTCGGAGAGGCCCTCCCAATCCTGATGCCGCTTTTGGTGCTGCTCAACGTCAGTTTACACAGCCTATTAGTTTCGCGGGGATACCAAATTCAGGCATCGCGGAATAAAGGCAGCTCGTTTTCGTGCTGTCGAAAGCAGCTTTGAAATCGACGAAGAGGTGGTGTGTGTCGATTCACCTTTCTCGGGACTTTTCCAAGATTTGGCGTATGGTGAATATCTGGTCGGTTGTTGATTTTCCACGTCTAAAGCCGCACTATTAAGGTCTAATCAGTTTGTTGACGGTGGGCTTTAATCTTTCACAGAGTACGCTCTATAGAACATTATATGCGATGTTGAGGAGGCTTATCCCACGGTAGTTGGCGCAGATTGTGGGGTCTCCCTTTTTGTGGATTGGGTATAGCACACTTAAGTTCCAATCGTTGGGCATACTTTCGACCGACCATATTTTACAAACAAGCTGATGCATGTTTTTTGCCGCCATGTTTGAATAGCTCGGTCGACAATCCATCCGCCCCCACTGCTTTGTTGCTCTTCAGACGGGTAATTGCTATTCGAACTTCTTCATGGTCAGGCAATGGAACGTCTGTTGTACAAGAGTATGCTCCGGTCATGAAACCTTCTCTTAGTCGCTGGAGAATGGAGTTATGTGTAGAAGTTCAAGTTTTCTGATCGCCATTCACTTGGGACTGGCTAGAAACGATTATTTTACATATGGCTCAAGCAGCTCACGACTTCCGGTCTTTGACCAAGTATCCTCTGGACAGCCTAAGAATATCCATTTGCAGGCGAGCTAAAGAGAGAAGGCGAAACATCTCCTCCGCAGTGTTGTGCGCTGGATTTGGGACCCGCCACGTAAAAGAACGCACCCAATGAAAAAGAACAACAAACTTCGGATGAGTGACCCCCCCTTTTGATGATGACCAATCATCTGCTAACAATTCTAAAAATCTTAGAATATACTATAAATTATTCAGGGGAACTTCATGCAATACATTAAGGAAATACCTTTTTAAAAGTAAAATCGTACAACTGCTTAGCATTCTCTTCATAGTTGCATACATTCATATGTAGTTTAACCTATACCAGATGCTTCTTTGGATTTATTTTGAAGGGGTAAGTAAGTAGGGATTAGAGAAGTAAAGTCCTCTCTCGACGAACAAAAACGAAACTCTATAAGTCACTCATTATTCCCGTCCTGCTATATGGTGCAGAGTCATGGTCGATGACATCTGATGAGTCGACGTTACAAGTTTTCGAGAAAAAGCTCCGGACCTTTGCGCGTTGGACACGGCGAATATCGCATTCGATGGAACGATGATGTATGAGTTATACAACGTCATTGAAATTGTTCAGCTAATAAAGGGACAGTGGCTGCGCTGGCTAGGTCATGTCGTACGTATGGACGAAAACAGTCCAGCTATGAAAGTATTCGACGCAGAACCCGCCGGAGGAAGCAGAGGAAGACCTCCATTCTGTTGGAAAGAACAGGCGAAGAAGCACCTGGCTTTTCCAATTGGCGCCAAATTGCGAAAAGAAGAAACGAAATTTAATATAAATAATGATTTTTACACTCTTGAAACAGGTTGCAGGTTATACAAATTCTGTTCACCTAAGAATTGTTTGTTTCACATTCGTCTGTCCGCGGAAGTTGTAACTTAGAACAATTGAGATGTCGTATGAAATGTACATGTTCGTTGAGAAAATGCAACGACGAGTCCGTATATAGCCGTAATCGGACACAAAACGACATTAACTGTGAATTTATGAAGGCCATAATTACGCACCAAATAATGATAGAAAATCGTAATTGGTATAGAGGATTGCAAGCAATGTATGCTTAATGTTAAATAAAAAATGGGGGAAAGCTACAAGAAGTACCTTAAATTCGGTTAGGATAAATCACATAAGAATCTCTACCGACTGCGTTAGGTTAGGTTAGGTTAGATGGCTGATCAGAGATCGCACGTGGGCTGATAAGTGTAGTCCTTTGTGAGGCCATTGATAGTAAGAACACCGGTGATCGGACTTACAGGTTGGCAAAACGGTTAGTAGCCAATACAAATTGGCAAAGGCGCTCAACTTCAACACCCGCCAGTTCGGTAGGATGACTGAAGGTATGTGCCGCCAAGAAGCAAAGCCTTAACCTCCCGAACGCGGGACAGTCAAGAAAAAAGTGCTGGCTTGTTTCTATCGACTGTTAAGAGCCCCATGAGAGTCTAGCCTTACTGAGGGCAAAGAGATCGGTAGATTTCCTGCGATCTATCTTAGAGCAGATGGCTTTTGCGACTCCGCAAGAACTGACGCTGGTCCAGCGTTGGCCAAGCATCCGCGAGGCGCACCTATTGAGTAGTCGAACACAAGAACACAAAGTTGATAGAGAGCTCTCGACAGTAAACCCCTCCACCAATCTTCCCCCCAAACTTCGACCCCTACGTAAGGAAATTTACTGCCCCCCTCCTCCAACGGCTTCAACCCTCCCATATCTCCCTTGTAGACATATGGGCAGAGAAGGAGCCGCCAGAATACGACATGGCGACTCCGGCGATGTCCACGGGCGTTATGTTCAAAATTGCATTAAATGCCATGGTTGGGGTTGACCTTAACGCACCGCACATGCTGATGAGCGCAGTCCGTTGAACGCTCTCGAGTTTCTTTGCAAGTGTGGTCTTCTCTAAATCTCTCCACCACATAAAGGCTTCATACAACATAATTGGCTTGACTATGGTGTCATAGAGCGAGAGGACCACTTTCGGTGAGAGGCCCCATCTCCTGCCAATAGCTCCTCTACAGCAGTACAGATCATTCGATGTCTTGTTTGGTCTCTCCTCGTTATTCGGCTTCCATATAGGCTGGATGAGTCCTAAGCATTTCAGTGTATCCGCCGGTTGCGGGCGAATACCTTCCGTTTGCTGCAACGGTGCCAAAGGGATCTTATATCTACTACGGAATAAAACCATTTCTCTTTCATTTGGGTTGATGGCGAGTTCACTTCCGACCGCCAATTTTGTTACAACGCTGAGATACCCTTTCGTTAACTCGTACACGATGCTGAAGAACATCGTCTGCATAGGCAATTTCCCGACAGCCACGATCCTCCAGTTTTGTGAGCAGGTGGTTAACGACTAGGATCTTTGGCCATAACATGGACGCCCTTGCCAGCCTTCTTTACTTCTCATGGCTAACTTCCTATTTGCATCCTTATGATAACGCAGGGACACTTGGTTCCAGCAGCTTATGGCTCTTCGTCCTCAATCCAGAGATCCCGTTACTAGTCAGCCACGGTTCCTGGATCAGGACGGCATCGGCTCCGTCTGGCGGAGACTGCCTTCGTGTGTTGGAGGTTAATCTGCAGGAATTTCATCTTTCAGACTTTTCTCCAGAAGCGCTAGTTCAGCGCCCATGTCGTGTCAAACAATTGTTCGAGGCTGAAGACGGAGTGGTCGATCGACGAAACGCTCCCAAAACTCGCCTCGTCTGAGAGATTCGGGTTGTCTTTCATGGTTGTTTAACCATCACCAACGCCGTCTGCCTTATCCCTCGCAGCAGCAGCCTGGGTGCCATCAGCTCTGGCATCCGTCGAAAGTACTTTCAGCACTACCATTTCGAACCCATAGCTTATGGCCCATCAACTCTGGCATCCGTCGAGAGTACTTTCAGCACTTCCATTTCGAACCCATAGCTTATGGCCCCCTTGGTTTTGCTAAGAGGATCGATGGACTCCGCGTTAAGCATTATTAGCGCTAATCGATATGGTTCATCGGATCTCTCTAGCCTTATAACCCTCCAGTCTTGCGTGGATTTCCTCAATCTCATTCGAAGAAGAAGTTTCGACTGGCGGCCAGAAGTGAGCCTTACGGCGAAGAGGAAGATCCGCTTTGTCCGCGGCCTCCTTATACATATAAAAGAGCCGATCTTTCATCGGCATATCTTGTCGGCTTGTGCAGTCCATGGTGCTAACCGGCACTCACACATTCTGGGGGTGGCACAGGGTTTCCTTTGACCACCTTCAAGAAGACTGAAGAGAAAGCCGCCGCTATTCTCTTCCATTCTTCGTGGGAGATGGCACCATTCTCCCTACTGTAGTTGGGCACACCAAGTACTATCACCATTGCTTTTAGCGATTTCGCTGAAGTTTGGCACAGTCTCCGTTCGCGGTTTTTACCAAGGGAGGTTTCTCCCTCAGGCGTCCTTTGCCGCTTAACCGCTTGACAGTTCAGGTCTGTTCGTTTCCGGTCCTGCCCACTCGGTCTTGCTCAGCACCTTCTTGACCCACTCAAGTGTATTAGCATGCTGCTCAGATACCTGACCAATATGTTTACCACCGTAGCATTCCACAACTTTGGCCGCCAATCGGCGGTTTGTCTTCGGCTTCTTTGCTGAAGCTGCCTTTCTTCTGACCTCTGTGGATCCCTTCATAATTCTAACAGAGGTTCTTTTGCTAGTGCTGGCGATTCCGCCGCGAATGAAAGCTCCACCCTTCACTACTTATCTTGCCGGCGAGCTTGCGGCGGCTTCCCCCATCCTACTGCCAGGTGAGGAGACTCCTACTGGGGATTTAGTCCTGTTGCTGCAGTTACCCAGTGACGGTTTCGTCGCCACACGAGCAGCAACCATGCCTGGGATAGATCTGGGTGTCGATTTTGACATCCCTTCACCTCCCTTCATCACCTTTCCGTTAATGTTTGTGCTTTTGTCGTTTGTTGTTGTCTTGTCTGTGCAAACAGGAGCCCCATTCAGAGCCGCCATCCGTCCCCCAGAAAGGTAGTCACCTTTTATGGTCCCAAGGTTATCTCAGTGACGAGGCAAAGGCGAGGATTAACGTATGCCCTTGTGAGGCAATACGTTCAGAACCGAATAGAGTAAAGAAGGAGTCATCTCAAGATTGCCGTCGCTGCCAGCCCAGGGTTCTACCAAAACTAAGTAAAGTTTCTCCTAGTCTAAAACCTGTTCGAGGCCAAAAAGGTCGTCCCGGAGTTGTGAAGCCGTGAAGGCCGTAGGTCATTTAGCGTTACCCAGGATGTAACAGCTTGGAGACGACCTGCACTGTATCCCTATCGACAGTGTTAAAATGTGTGATATTGGTGTATACCAACACCCTCTCCCTGTATAACGGTTAATTTAAAAACCACGATAAATCAATAACAAATGTGCCAGAGGTATATAATTTTACGCCCATAATGATAAAAGATGGTTTTACAAGCAGCTCAGCCCTTCGTTACTTGCTTATTTTAACAGTTGTGGAAAAATATTTACTTCAAGTTTCACACCTTCTCTTTAATCTGAAGATGCAAAAATATAAATCTATTTCACCTTTGTTTGCATCTTATCAAGTTTGTGACAACTACCTTTGTGCAATTCACATAGCCGGCGTTAGCACGCTTGTAGCTCAAGGCCCGCTGGGTAAACACCAAGGGCACGCCTTGACTAATTGCAAGCGTTGCCATAATACGCGGAGCGGGTTAGGAGCTAAACACGTGTTTATGTATGCGTATGTGCGTGTGTCAGTGATAACATCATAATCGTTTCGTCTATTAGTTCAAAAAAACACCCATTAAGATATAAACAACGGTAGTTTGTGGCAGGCATGTAGTGGTATAATTGTCGCCTAACTAAAGCAGAACTAATCCATTTTGGGTTGGTGGTGGCCCCTACATTGACATTTTGACTAGTAGTAATAATAATATAACCAGCTTCTTAGGAAGGTAAGGACGGATGTAAAGTTTCAGATCGATATCTAAATCTATCGGAGGGATTAGTTAGCGTATATACAGAGAGCAGAAAGTCATCATGTGTCAAAAGACAACATTTTGCCACATATGTATATTAATCCTCCCATTTCTTAAGCTATTATCTTTTTCGAAAATTTTTGTTAATACAGGTCCAACTTTCTCTGAACCTTCTTTTACGTCTTGCAGTTCCAAACTGACATTATATTTTTAACTAACCAGAGTTTTCACAAAGTTTTTCAATGATTTTAGAATATTTAAAAATTGGACTCTTTCCTTATTTTTTTCGACTTGTCTTTAATTTAAAATTTTTAAATTATTTCAACAACAATAATATAAACGCATACATATATGTAGTTAAGGGACCTTAGAATCTACTCGTCAAGCTCCAAGTTGCAACATTTTACTTTGCAACAAACAAAAGCAACGGAAATACTCAATTAAAGTGGATAATTATGAGATCCTTGCGAAACATGCGAGTACATACATATGTGGATATATGTATATATTATTTAAAGCACCGGCAGGTACATATGTACATACAATCCTCTGAGTGGTTAAAGCAAGCTCTGGTTGCCAGCCCTACAACTGTCTAAGTGGCGCTCTACTTCGCCTGCTCTTGCTGTTGTTGTTTACGGAGAATGATGAAAAATGTTGATAATTTCGTGTATAATGACGTTGAAGCCGGCGGGTGCCTCAAAGCGTTAAGCGCGCTAATTACAGAGTTTGAGCGCGTTGCATGCTACACACACGCATAAGCGTATCGCGCCTGCAGGTGTGTTTGAATGAAGTATAATATTTTGTTCAAGCACGCGAAAGGACCTTCACTTTGTGACAGCTTCACAGCAAAAAAGGAAAAATATACATATATTGTAAGCTGTTATGTGTAGATTTCGAGAGATAGAGACTTAATTTTGAATATGAGAAAATTAAGGTGTGAATTTCCATAAAGTCTGCATGTTACAGATAAATAGCTAGTGATCCACTAGTTACGCTTGACAGCAAATACTCACGATAGGCATGATATGATGTTCTCAAGCTGAAATTTATTCCTTTTATTGAAAGAAACATAACTTTCAAAATGGGGTAATTCTCATGGACTCCATCAACTTGAAAAATTGTCACACTTTTGTGCAAGGAATTTCGACAAGATCCTTAAAAACCTGAGCAAAGTCTTTAAAAACCCGCAAGATCAAGATCCGGAGTGCAAGACCGAAGAAAGGATTTTTTATTCCTGACAGATAAATAATTTGCTACTTATACTTGACACCAGACAGGTTATGATACATCTAAACTTATACCTAAGAGAGCTTTGTGTTGAAAAAAATATTACGACAGTTCTGTGTAGGCATGAGTGCTCATCTTAGTCAAACATAGCCTTATGGCTTCTTCAATTCCGAAACTATAAAAACCAAATATTTCAAAATATGCTACACCCTTTAACTTTGAGTAAGAAATGCTATAGTGCTGAAATGGTATTCAATCAAAGAATACGGTTTTAGGGAAGTAAACATTGCATGTACTATGTTAAACATATGCATTATTATATAATCCTGAGATGACGCTTAATTTATTGGCAACTTTGCCAAAATACTGTATGTTCTATAACCCAAGAGATGGTTTCGCCATAATCAATCAAATCATATGATGCCTGACGAACATCGACCAAAAATCACCCCATACTTGTTGGCCCAGGTAAAAACATTTTTATATGATACTCAAGTATTACAAGTTTGAGCATACTGGCGCTGATATTCGCAGAAGAACAAAGCACGTTACTTCATGACTTAATTTCTGGCAATCGAAGACTCGTTTCTTTTATAATATTAATGTAAAAAGCGTAATATAAGGGTCTGGTTTCTGTTTTGTAAGTAATACTTATTCTTTAAATACTTGTTTTCTTATTCATATATCTGAAATATTTAATTTTCTATCTTTAAAGTACAAAATGTGAAGAAATAACTCTTTACCCACCACATTCGCACTTAAATCCACGTTTGTAATGGCAGGAACTTCGTTAAATTGTGGCGTACAAGCAACATGGGAAATAGTTAATGAAGATATAGAAACTTTATTAAAAAGACAGTGACACCATTTATAATGACAAGTGAGTATTTATTAATCCCCCAAGGAAATTATACCACAACCCAACATTCCACCAGCCGTAAAGCTAGTTGAGTGTGAATGTATGGTTAACATATTAGAGGAGTGCTTTTATTCCGCCCTTTGATTTGGGTTTTATATCCCTGCGGACAATATGTATTGAACATAAACTGTATTTCCATCAGCGGGTTGGCACAAAGAGCGGCGCTAAAGGAATACATGCGACGTTTAAAATTATGTGACCTAAAGAGCGGAAAGCGCACAGTGAAATAGTGCAAGAGAATAAAGAAGAGTAATAAAGTAAACAAAAGGTACTAAGCTGGTTCGGTTATTAAATATGCAACAAAACAGTAAATTCTGGAGAGAGGGATTTGGGACTTTAAAGCACACTTCTTTCCCTGGTGCCATTTGTAATAATAATCGCTAAAGAGTAAAGGAGAGCTTTTTAAAGAGCACAAAGGTCTCGAAACCTTAATATTTTATTTAGAGTGTTTTTGATTCCTGTTTGATAAGTAAAATCCAAGTCTTAGGTTCTTTAAATTTTGTAAGCCTATAGCTATATATTCTTCATTAATTTTAATTTAATTTAAATTTTAAGAATGCCCTTCGGCAAATATAACCAGAACCTTGCTTGTTCGGTTTGGAGAGACAGCAGAATGTTAAACACTCTTTTGAATGTGCCCGGTTACTAGCGAAGATGAATTCGACAATTGAATTCTAAGTGTCTTATAATATCTTGTTAGGAAATAATGTTTCCTCTCACAAACTCTATTAAGGAATTTCGAATAAAACTCTCAAAATAATTCAATTGGCATAGGATTAAATAGTGGATGGAAAGTGGATGGAAAGTTTTTTCTGAAAGCACCCAAAAATTTGGTAGTAAGATTGCAAACAGCTAAGGCATAGAGATTGTAGGCGTTGCAAATTAGCTAACCATTTCTTGACAGACTTATGTGCTTATAAAATATAACGACAAGGCATCATATTTCTCCCCTATCTTCTCCTGTTGATTAGATAAACGAATAACCTTACTTCCTTTCGCACTATTGTGAGAAGAAGCAACCGAGTCCACAAAAGAGTTTAAAGTAAAGTAAAGAAAGAACAATTTCCATTCACAATTAAATTCATGCAGTAGTCGAATTTTTTCAGTGAAGGTCTACACGGAGAACTTCGGGGCAACGAACTTTCGTCCACAGAATCTCACAGCAACTTTGTAGCATGAGCTTTTGACTTTTTAAGTAATCTGCTCCTTATCAAATTTTTCTGACCGCTATATTTTCACATGCGTATAAGTAGCTTGGAAGCTAACAACGCGTTACTGACTGTCCATAAACGATAACCCCTTTTGGGAGCAGCAAGTGAGGCCATTTATCGCACACGCGCTAAGAAGACCAACATATATACATTCATACTTATGTATGTCCAACAACCTTTCTTACTTAGTCCACGGATCCCAACACTCGCAACCTATTTACTGTTAGTACACATACTCTCTGTGTTGCAGCGTCGAAAAATTAATTTATACATACTTACATACTTATGTATGTGCGAATGTGTACATATGTATACTAAGCACATATGTATGTACATTGTATGACGATCCAGCATCAATGCAATAATTTAAACTTTGACGACACGCAGCTATTTCGCTCCGCTCCGTGCACAATACGCTTTTACTTTTCAATTTACGAGCGCACCTCCTGTGGGGATTACGCGCACAGCAGCACCAGCCGCGTAAGTGATAATAGAAAGGAAGCATAGGACCAACAGCAGTAGCAATGGCAATGCGACAAAATCGATATTGCATTTGAGTTTGGGTCAGCTTTTGTCGGTTTCATTGATACTTTTTTCGCTACTTTTCTGGCAAACGCTTTAGTACTTTCGTCAGGGGTCGAAAATTTTTAATCCGCAATAGGTAAATTTTTTGCCGCCAATAAGTAAAGAGCGAATCGTTTGAATTTAATTGCGCTGTAAAATAGTAAAAATTTGGGGGGTGCTCGTCGCAATTCAGCGTAGAAATTTCGCCAATGGTAAATTATGTGCCGAAAATCATTATTGTTGCTATATTTTTTGTTGTTGTGCACTTCCACGTACCGCCTCATATAATGAATTTGAGAGCACGCAGTTTCCAGTTTTATGTGCTAGAGTTTTTCACCCCTTTTTTTCGAAGCCGCGAAAAAGAAAGGGTGTGTCACACACCCAAACACGCGCAAATTAACCTTACGCATGTATATATGGTTGTGTGCGTTTATTTATTATTTTGTAATTTATTTTAGTTTTTTATGGTTTACCACAGGGAAAAAAGCAGAAAAAAAATGCGTTGCAAAATGTATCGCAGATTTTGTGGTCGCAGCTCACCTCGCGTCTTACCCTGCAATTACCGCGCTCTTGCTAGCCGCCTGTTTTTCGTCCCCTTCAGCGTTCATTACTTCCCATTTCTTGTACTATGTGTCAAAATAATCTGACAGCTTAATTATATACGCGCCATGCTTGAGATATTCATTTGCGCTTACGTACTACATTTGTGTTTGCGTATGTGCATTACGACTCTGTACGAAATAGTAATAATTTTCGCATTGCCGACGATTCCCTCGGTGACATAAAAGCAACGGAAATGCTGCCACTGATGCTGCCGAGAGGGTTAAATGCGTACACGTACTCTGAAAGGGCTGCCGTTGGGTATTTATGACACTATACTTAAGTGCTTGTAGTATTTATTTACAATTTCTCATTTTCATAAACATGAAATTACTTTGTTGCATTGTAGAAACGCGTGCAATCTGTTGGTAAAGATTCTGAGAAAATCTATTAAATTCAAAAATCGTGTTATTAAAACAGACTAATTATTGTATATTTTAAATATTATATACTCGTACTGTCAATGATTGATTACATACGTATGTACAAACATTCATGAGCCAGAAAGAAGCTCGTGGTAGTAAATCGCCTAGAATTTATGAATATTGAATAATTTTCTCGACTACCAAGATAAAAGAAAACCCTTTAAAAGTTACTTATTGAAAGTTCGAAACTAAGAAAAATACATACAGTGTGTCTCAAATCAACAACATCGAAATTATAAGTGTCATTTTCGGATCTTATCGAATATAAGTAAGTATATATGAAGATGTAAACGCCAGGATATTTCGCCTACTTCGAAGAAAACTTGTTTTTACAGAAATGGTATCGAAAAAGTGGAAAAGTGGCTACGAAAAACTAAATCGAACATTCCCCAAAAATGATTTGACCTTTGGTGGATTTACGATAGTTAACAGGAGAATTGCAGCTGGCAGTTTGCTATTAAATAGCCCCAATTCAAAGCTTGTTGGGATCTAGAGGTATATCACGAACATCCCACTGAATACTCGATTCTCGAAAGTAGGCGAATAGCTAATCGAACCAAGCACCTGTGCACACCAAAATATTATTTCATAATTAATAAGTTATTGAAAGGAACGAAATAATTTTTATTTTTTCTTAATTTCATGGGTTATCTTAAGATCTAAAATAAATAAAAACCGGTTGAATGTTGAATCGTGGAACACCGTCTGACTTGAACTCGTCCATTTCAAATTTGATTTAACTAAAATATAATTTTCTTACAGAAAATTCAAAATTCTTTGTAAAACAAACGTCGAAATCGTGAAATCATTGTACTCAAGCAAAAGTTGGTCGACAAATTTCTTGAGTTTTCCTCTATCTCAAAGTTCTCGAACTCGAAAATACGGTTCTGTGATATGTGCAATCAGCCGCTTTCATATCCTGTAGCCAAGAGAATTTTATATTTCTGGGTGCTTTTTATACACTGAACAGGGTATATTAACTTTGTCACGATGTTTGTAACACCCAGAAGGAAGCGTCGGAGACCCTATAAAGTATATATATAAATGATCAGTATGTTGAGCTGAGTCGATTTAGCCATGTCCGTCTGTCTGTCCGTCTGTCCGTCTGTCCGTCTGTCTGTATATATACGAACTAGTCCCTCAGTTTTTAAGATATCCTTTTGAAATTTTGCAAACGTCATTTTCTCTTCAAGAAGCTGCTCATTTGTCGGAACGGCCGATATCGGACCACTATAACATATAGCTGCCATATAAACTGAACGATCGGAATCAAGTTCTCATATGGAAAACTTTCGCATTTGACAATGTATCATCACCAAATTTGGTATAGATTATTTTCTAGGGCAAAAATGTAATATCCGAGAAAATTGTTCAGATCGGTTAACTATAACATATAGCTGCCATACAAACTGAACGATCGGAATCAAGTTCTTGTATGGACAACTTTCACATTTGACAAGATATATTCACGAAACTTGGTATATATTATTTTCTAAGGCAACAATGTAATCTCTGAAGAAATTGTTCAGATCGGTTAACTATAGCATATAGCTGCCATACAAACTGAACGATCGGAATCAAGTTCTTGTATGGACAACTTTCACATTTGACAAGATATATTCTCGAAATTTAGTATATATTATTTTCTAAGGCAACAATGTAATCTCTGAAGAATTTGTTCAGATCGGTTAACTATAACATATAGCTGCCATACAAACTGAACGATCGGAATCAAGTTCTTGTATGGACAACTTTCACATTTGACAAGATATATTCACGAAACTTGGTATATATTATTTTCTAAGGCAACAATGTAATCTCTGAAGAAATTGTTCAGATCGGTTAACTATAGCATATAGCTGCCATACAAACTGAACGATCGGAATCAAGTTCTTGTATGGACAACTTTCACATTTGACAAGATATATTCTCGAAATTTAGTATATATTATTTTCTAAGGCAACAATGTAATCTCTGAAGAATTTGTTCAGATCGGTTAACTATAGCATATAGCTGCCATACAAACTGAACGATCGGAATCAAGTTCTTGTATGGACAACTTTCACATTTGACAAGATATATTCACGAAATTTGGTATATATTATTTTCTAAGGCAATAATGTAATCTCTGAATAATTTGTTCAGATCGGTTAACTATAGCATATAGCTGCCATACAAACTGAACGATCGGAATCAAGTTCTTGTATAGACAACTTTCACATTTGACAATGTATCTTCACCAAATTTGGTATATATTATTTTCTAAGGCAACAATGTAATCTCCAAAGAAATTGTTCAGATCGGTTAACTATAACATATAGCTTCCATACAAACTGGACACATAGTTACTAATAGAAATGCACCTGTGAAGGGTATTTAGCTTCGGTGCAACCGAAGTTAACGTTTTTTCTTGTTCTGGCTATGTTTTAGCCTTTTTCTTAGCCTCTTCTGAAATATAATAGAATAATGAAACTAATTTGGTACAAAATATCTGTTGAGGTAATGGCAACACTAGTTGTTATTAATGACATTAATAGTCTCATGCAGCTTGGAAAATTCAAACTCCAGGAGATATTCGGATGCATGGATGGTCGATTATTGTTGTATAAAATATTAGTAAAATCTAGTGCTAGAAAACAATTTTTAAATTTATAATATCTTTTAGCAATTTTACTTCAAGAAATTCAGAATCATCCTCATAAACTTTCGTTTTGTTCTGAACTTTCACAGCCATAAAATTACCACTTCAGTTCTGCTAACATAAATTTTTAATTGGTTGCAAGTTTATGCTCCTATTAGTTATTTATTATATAATTGGAGTGAATGGTTAAAGTTAATGAGCAAATAAAAAATAAAGCAAGTAAAGATAGAAAAGGGTTTCGCATGAAATTTTTAATACTTAGACCTTTTCCAAATATGGGAATGGTTATGGAATTATATATGTATATTCGTATATAAATTGCCAACACATATTCATATAAAGTAAAACAAAATTTCACCGGACTCAGCAAAATTTGTTACAAACCCATAGAATTTGTGTAGTAATTATTTGTGTTGCATAAATTATGTTGCAACAGAAAGTAAACGGAAGCATAACAGAGACAATGTTTACTATTAGCAACATACTTGTTAGCTAAGGAGAGGATATAGTTGCGTAAAGAGTCTATGTCCTCTAGTATATGTATTAAGAATACATATCTATGAGGCAGTGGAGGACAGTGCCATCCCACAAGGCAGTTAAATTTCAAATATTGATGACAAAAAACTCAAGACCATAACAAAGCCTTTGCTTTGTGCAACGAAAACACGCCAAGAGCCCAAAAATCCTCCGCAAACTGAACTCCGTCCACCTACAAGCTCACATAGCTTTGCAGGGATCTCGCCTGCCGTCGGTCGTTGGTCATCGGTCGCCGGTAGCAGACAAGCAAACTGCTGTCCACTCGACTTTGTCAATATTATAATTGTGCAACCAAATGGAAATAAGTATTGCTCTAAGCGCGCCAAATAGCCAAAAATGAGCAGTGAATAGTGAATGGCGTACGCACGCCATCTTCTGTCATATTCACTGACTTTTCGTCTGCCAAGCGGTAGAATATAGCCGAGCAAAACAGTAATAGCCAAAAACAAAACAAAAATAAAGAAAACAATAATAATGTTCATTAAAAATGCATCAGCCTAGAAATCAACGTTGGCCTTTTAAATATTTGCCTTGTTTTTGTTGCTGTCATTGTTGTTGTTGTGCTTGCGCTGATGACCGACCATTCACTCAAGTGCCCCAAACGAAAGGTGAAACGACGAAAAAAAGACCGCTTAGCTTATTTATTTGTATTTGTTTACGTCCTGCCGGTTTGTCTAGTATCCTTGTGCGCTTTCAAGCAACAACAATTTTACGCAGCCTTTTTGCGGTCAATACGAGTGGCGTGCCAAAACGACGAAAGGACACAGCTCAAGTACCACATATTTATAGTGCTCCGTCAACGGTAGTCATCCAACCGCATTTTAAACACTTAAATTCTTCAGAAATTTTTGTTTTCACTTGACTTCATTTATTACACCCAGTGCTTCAAAGAGTTGTGTAAAATTTATTTTCTTCAAGTAAAGTTTGCTGTTGATATAGTTTTAAAAAGCGGTAATGTTATTTCTGCCAATTGTGTCGATTTTATACGAAAAACAAAGCGATGAGCCAGTAAAGCAGTTAAGATTTTGTTATTTAGATCTCTTTTAAATCAGTCGGTATTCGAATCTACGGTCCAACAAGTAGTAGCTATACACTACAACATTGGAATTATTATTATGTATAATAGCAGCCTCCTCAAACTCTTAGTATATCGGACAATAAATGTTTAATGCAAATCTAGATAAAAGCGGCTATTATCCTCAGTCTCTTATTTTTCTGTTCTACAAAAAGTATCTCTGATGTTCCTTGTTGTTTTTCTTCATTCTGCAAGTTTGCACTAGCTCGAACCTCATACCAACTAAAAGTATTTTACTATTTGCATACTTGATCACCTCTGCATCTATCTAAAACCTTTATAATACCATTTATTTAGAGCAGTAAACAATACATATTGTTTATGACATTCTCGATACTTATTTCAATAATATTATATAACAACAAACCCTTACTAATCTTGAGTAGAATTCTACTTTTGTAGAGGTATATGATAACAGGAAGTGCAAACGTTGGTCAAAACTACCTAAACTCAACCGATACCGGTTATATGTTTTCCATTCCTCCTTTCTAATAGAAGAACGTCGATTCGTCTGGAAAAAACTTATATCAGATCTTCCCGATGGAGTAGGGTTTATCAAAACAACGGTTGTATAGTACCTTAGTTCTCTATCAGTTAATATATCAAGTAACTTTCAATTTGTTATATTTCAGAGCCTGTACTCTTCGTCTGTTATCAAATAATTTTTATGAACGACTATGTAGTTTAAAACTCAATTTATTATACCAGTTTATTTAACTTATAACAGTTGTCAACAGTTTTCTATTCATAAATTAATGTGACCGATCATTGAGTTGTCCAAACATCGAAAGTTGGACTTCTATAACATTAAGTTTTTGTGTTGGGTTTAAAATTTGATTTCGTATACATAAGTATATGTATTTTATTTATTGCTTCTTAGATTTTTTTGCCAAAGCCACATTTGACCTGTGCGTACATTAAAGCAATTGCCTCTCACCACCCACCACTTCGAGTTCACCCAGCAAGTATCCGTTTCCGCTTTTGATGACCGATGTTGGTATTTAGAATTTTTACGTATTTTTATTTGAGCTTAATGCTTGGCTACATTACCTTCAAGTATACATACCAACATACTGCTATTTTATATATACTACATACACTCTCCGCTTTGCTCTTTAAATTCTATTTTACTTCACTGACTTGTGCTGTTTTTATTTCATTTTTATCACATGACCTTTTTACCGTCAAGTCGCCGTTACCTATCCTTCAAATTGTTCGGCTGTGAGTGAAGTAGCTTTTTCAGCGCTAAGGAAAAACGAAAAACAGCAAAAAAGTTGAGTGGTTATGACTTTTTCGATGCTCAAGAAAGGCGCAGAAAAATGTTTTTCTTCAACTTAAAGGGAGATTCACTTAAAAACTCAAATAATAAACAAACGGAAAGAGGTAATCGATATAACCTAGAGAGCGCAAGGAGGAGACATCATAAAAAGAGCTCGTTTTATTTTAGAAGCTACCCGGTGTGGAAAAAGCTTTTAGTATCTAATAAACCCAATTAGAATTTAAAAATCGCTGAAGTAAAAGGCCACTTGCCTCAAAATGGTTAAGAGGATATTTTGGAAAGATCGACTTTAAAAAAGAAACTACATGCCGAAGGTTACTGTAGCAGCAAAGACGAATGATGACAAGTTGACAGACTTTTTCAGAATAAAGAACCGGGTATGTTTTAATAAATTAGGAACTTTTTTAAACTTCATCGCTTTATGCTATTCGCTGTTGTTATCTCAAGCATATGGCTTACATAGAACAGGAACGATAAAACCTCCCAACCGTGCTCCCATCGCTTCTGACGAGTCATCAACGAAGTGTGTGGTCTGGCGTTGTGCTGGTGAAACACTACACCCTCCTTAAAATGGTTTGTTGACTAACTTCCATCTTCTGGACGATGTCACAAGATGCCACATGCTGGTTTAACTCGATGTTTTCCATGCTTTGTCACAGGTCTTCCGTCGGCTGGCTTACCCATGGTGTCGTGTTCACCCGATCTGAATCGTCGAAAACATTTCTTCGCAGTTCGAAGTGCTAGATTATCGTCCCGAAAACACCATTAAATCAGCGGAACGTTTCTCTAGCGATTTGCCTTTAACGAAGAAAACTTTAAAATAGCGCGACTTTCAGCGTTAGTGAACTCCATTTTTACACGTATGTACTATACGAGTATAACTATTAACGAATATCCAAACTAATCATGCATAGCGTCGTTTTGTAGGTGAATAAGACTTTCGAAGATAAGAGCGAGTGCGAATCTTGGACTTGCCTCTGAAATTCTGAATTTCTTTTGAGACCGCCTGATTGTGGAAAACGAACTTCTATAATAGATTTTACATATTTTTTGTAGTCACTTATAAATTTTCGTGAAATACTGGGAGTCATATTAACTATTTTTAGATGTTTTCTATATAACGAAGTTTAAAATGTGTATAGCTCCTCAGCTCGGAACAAAATTCGATTGAGAACTCAAGTGAATGAATGTATTTTTTGTTAGAGAAGACAATGTATGTATCTACATAAATTTATAAGATTCAACTGTTTAGGCAATGTTTCCGTGATTCATTTTGGTTTATACAATATTTGGTAGCAGTGACGAGAAACCCTTTGTTCAAACTGTTGGATGTTTACGATGTGCTGTCAAATAACGGAACGGAGAAAGACGATTGACTTGCACTAAAGAAATATGAATGTTAGTCTAATAAATCTCTGACTTTTAACAAAGGTGTGGCTCATTTATTGTAATATTTCGAGTATGTGATATGTGAGTGTTAGATTTTACTGCCAATGTACCAATTTTTTGGATCAAATCATTTGGTTTTAGCAATAAAGGATACGATTTTGAACCCTACAGAAGTCGATGAATATTCTTATACTGAGTTAACACTGATTCTTATAAGTGAAAGTCATATCTAACGTTAGTTTTGGCATAGCTTTAATGAACAATTTCCCAAAGTTCTTTAGTAAAAAGCCCCTATTGACTCCAAGCATGTGCCCAGACCCATAGTAAGGATTTCAAATAATCCTATTTACTTTAATAACCTGGTATCAGTTGAGCAATGAAATGTGGGAACATTTTGTAGAGCAGCAAGTAATGCTGATTAATTGGAAGCAGCGGCAGACTATAAAGTAGACACAATTAATTTTTGCACAAAGCTTAAGCAGCCTAAGAGCAGTGTACAAGGGAAAGCATAAAAGCCTGCGAAGGGAGAGAACAAATACAAACCGCAAAAAAAAGTAATAAATGCGACGGCTGTGTAAAAAGTTCGACTCAAAGGATAATGCTAAGCCAATTACGTTTTTTAGACAAGACAACGCAACAAAAATGCCAAAAAAAAGGTAATCAAAGCGTAATAGAAAAAGTCAGGCATGTGGCAAAGTGGCTTACAGCTCGCTTAAAGATCTATGGACATATGTGTGCATGTGTGTCTGCTGTTCGTTGATAGTGGGAATAGATCAAATCTTATCGCAGAACAACCAGTAAGGCACAGCAGACACACCAGCAGCCAACAAACTAAAAACGCTTACGAGGCAGGGAGGCTGTTAGTCAAACGCGTGTGCCGCCGCGCGGCAGCTAATCAAAAATACGGCTGGTGGTGGTGTTGCTGCAGCCGGATACTCTCTTAAAATGCAGCGAGGCGTGCTAATGCGTTATTCTTTTGTGTGCGTACGCAATAAACGGTATATCAGCACAAAAACAAAAAAAAAAAAAATAAATAACCAACAAACAAAAATCCGAAACCGACTTAAACCAGAGAAATTAGTGTAAAACTAAAATCCGATTTGGCAGACAATACGTAAGAATGTGGCCGCCACCCGTTGTTCAGCGGATTGCGGATGTACTTACAGATACATACTTGTATAACCCATATACTTATATGTATGTATATTGTATTCATCTACCATTGCTTTATTTTGTTTTTGATGCTTCTTCTTTGGCTCGTCACTATTGTTGGCATACCATAGATTATACATAGTTTGCGATTAAATCTAGATGTTGCAACATGATATGCCCGGTTAGGATGGTCCTATGGGAATGTTGCACGTTGCGGAGTGAGGCAAAATAATCAATTTTCATGAGGGGATGCTGCGTTCATGTTGATAACTAATGCATGTCTAGCCATCACTACCACCACCACCAGTAGCGGCATTGCCACCCCTCCAACACTATTATCTAGCGCTCGGTCAGCGCCCATCAACTTGCTGCTGAGTGTATCCTGCTTGGCTGCTTGATTCGGTAGCTGCGTAATGCAATTTTAAGTTGATTTCATTTATGCTGCTTTTTTATCAAGTGCCTCGCATCTAAACGATTTCTGACTGACCCCAAATACGACTCGTATTCTTCAGTTTTGGTAGTTTTGATGTTGTACAAGTGTTGTTGTTCACTCATTTCTCACGTTTTTATAGACATACATACATACATATGTACATATTTAAAAAACTTTTTCTCTGTCTTAGGGCTAAGAGTCCTGCTTCCCCTCGAAGTGCTGATCATCAAACACTGTAATTTCTATAAATTTGTAATTTGTGCCGCATTACAAGTCTTTTAGTCAAATTAGTAAGATGAATTGGTTGTCACTTTTGATGGAACACGAAAGTTTTTTTCAATGATATGTTAGGAACATTTTGCTAAGAAACAACCCTTAGCAAAGAAGCTATACGAAATGATAGTGTGGTTACTTACCAAATTCACTCAGTTTCGACACCTACACACAGATATATATATGTATATATATATATATATATATATTGAAATGGAAAGCGAAATTTGTATCAAATATTAGCAGGCAAGTATATTTTCATCAATATTTAATGTGAGAACTAATTTAAAAGTATGGTTTTGCGCTTATGAGCAATTACATTGGATATGATTTCTTAAAAAAAACAACACACACATACTAATTGTTAAGAAACGTGTTTAATTGAGTGTGAAGTACAATCAAAACAATTAAATTCTGGATATAAAATCGCTGAACCCAATGTTCGATTACTTTTCCACTAAATCAACACGTTCAATATTAACTTATAAAGCCAGAAAAGAGTCTGGTTTATCGCTAAAGCCTAAAATTTTAAATAACAACAATTTTAAGTTTTATTAACTTAGGGCAATGGTGTTAAATCACAACTTCTTGGAGGCCATTCAATGTCACAATGATTCGGTTGTTGCACGTGCTGTCTGGCACGTAGACCCATAATGTTGGAAGCAGATATTGTCAAGTTCAACTTCTTCCTATTGCGATCATTAGAAGTTGATCGATCTACACCGCTTTTTACTGACAGTAACGGTGTCACCAGCTTCATTTCGAAAGAAGTACGGACTGATAATTTTACCAGACTAAATCGCAATCGTTTTCAAGTTGATCCAAAGCAAAATCAACAAATTCACGACATTTACATATATCTTATAGAGTCTCGGAGTATCTTTTTAGTTGTAAGAAGCTTTGTGACAAACTTAATAGACCGTTTTGAAGGTACAAAAATAGTGGATAGGCTTAACAAGTTGGTTGCCAGTGCATCACCCGAGATCACGATAAAAATCCGAGGTTCCAAGCAAAATAATACATATTGCGCTTTGGCCTAGGCGTATATCACCGGTGATACATTGGCACCTGGGGGTAGTTTTTGTCTGCCGACGTGTTAAGTCAAACCCCGTATTTGCTTTAATGCTAACCTCTAAAAAATCGCTGCAGTCGTAGCGTCCTCAAGCAAAATCCAGTAATATTAGAAAGTCCATTCATCAAAATTTTCTAATAGGAAATATTTTTAGAAGAAGTTTGGAAATTTCGCGCGAGTTAATTTTTACATTGAGTAAAAATGAGCCAAAAGAATATATTTTGAGCTGCACCGAAATGTGGACTCTTTATTTATACTCTTAAGACTAACTTATTACATCGTTCTTACTTCTATTTATACTAACTAGTATGTTTACTTAATACTAGTTGATAGTTAACTAAGATACAGATTATATTAGTTGTTTAGGTTTGTTTACATTCATATATGTATGTTGCTTGCTTTGATACAATTCTCCTTCTTCTTCTTTACTGGCGTAGACACCGCTTACGCGATTATAGCCGAGTCAACAACAGCGCGCCAGTCGTTTCTCCTCTTCGCTACTTGGCGCCAATTGGATATTCCAAGCGAGGCCAGGTCCTTCTCCACTTGGTCCTTCCAACGGAGTGGAGGTCTTCCTCTGCTTCCCGCGGCGGGTACTGCGTCGAATACTTTCAGAGCTGGAGTGTTTTCATCCATCCGGACAACATGACCTAGCCAGCGTAGCCGCTGTCTTTTAATGCGCTGAACTATGTCAATGTCGTCGTATATCTCGTACAGCTCATCGTTCCATCGAATGCGATATTCGCCGTGGCCAACGCGCAAAGGACCATAAATCTTTCGCAGAACCTTTCTCTCGAAAACTCGCAACGTCGACTCATCCGTTGTTGACATCGTCCAAGCCTCTGCACCATGTAGCAGGACGGGACTTATAGAGTTTGGTTTTTGTTTGTCGAGAGAGGACTTTGCTTCTCAATTGCCTACTTAGTCCGAAGTAGCACCTGTTGGCAAGAGTTATTCTGCGTTGGATTTCTAGGCTGACATTGTTGGTGGTGTTTACGCTGGTTCCAAGATAGACGAAATTATCTACAACTTCAAAGTTATGACTATCAACAGTGACGTGAGTGCCAAGTCGCGAGTGCGACGACTGTTTGTTTGATGACAGGAGATATTTCGTCTTGCCCTCGTTCACTGCCAGACCCATTTCTTTTGCTTCCTTGTCCAGTCTGGAGAAAGCAGAATTAACGGCGCGGGTGTTGAGGCCGATGATATCAATATCATCGGCATACGCCAGCAGTTGTACACTCTTATAGAAGATGGTACCTTCTCTGTTGAGTTCTGCAGCTCGAACTATTTTCTCCAGAAGCAGGTTGAAAAAGTCGTACGATAGGGAATCGCCTTGTCTGAAACCTCGTTTGGTATCGAACGGCTCGGAGAGGTCCTTCCCGATTCTGACGGAGCTTTTCGTGTTGCTCAACGTCAGCTTGCACAGCCGTATTAGTTTTGCGGGGATACCAAATTCAGACATCGCGGCATAAAGGCAGCTCCTTTTCGTGCTGTCGAAAGCAGCTTTGAAATCGACGAAGAGGTGGTGTGTGTCGATTCTCCTTTCACGGGTCTTTTCCAAGATTTGGCGCATCGTGAATATCTGGTCGGTTGTTGATTTACCAGGTCTAAAGCCACACTGATAAGGTCCAATCAGTTTGTTGACGGTGGGCTTTAATCTTTCACACAATACGCTCGACAGAACCTTATATGCGATGTTGAGGAGGCTAATCCCACGGAAGTTGGCGCAGATTGTGGGGTCTCCTTTTTTGTGGATTGGGCATAGCACACTTAAATTCCAATCGTTGGGCATACTTTCGTCCGTCCATATTTTGCAAAGAAGCTGATGCATGCACCTTATCAGCTCTTCGCCGCCGTGTTTCAGTAGCTCGGCCGGCAATCCGTCGGCCCCTGCCGCTTTGTTGTTCTTCAGGTGGGCAATTGCTATTCGAACCTCTTCATGGTCGGGCAATGGAACGTCTGCTCCATCGTCATCGATTGGGGTATCGGGTTCGCTTTCTCCTGGTGTTGTGCGTTCACTGCCATTCAGCAGGCTGGAGAAGTTTTCCCTCCATAATTTAAGTATGCTCTGGGCATCGGTGGCTAGATTACCTTGAGGGGTTCTACAAGAGTATGCTCCGGTCTTGAAACCTTCTGTAAGCCGCCGCATCTTTTCGTAGAATTTTCAAGCATTACCCCTGTCGGCCAGCTTATCAAGCTCTTCGTACTCACGCATTTCGGCCTCTTTCTTTTTCTGTCTACAAATGCGTCTCGCTTCCCTCTTCAACTCTCGGTATCTATCCCATCCCGCAACGTGTTGTGGTCGATCGTAACGTTGCGAGGTAGGCAGCCTGTTTTCTCTCCGCTGCGACACGGCACTCCTCGTCGTACCAGCTGTTCTTTTGCACTTTCCGAAAGCCAATAGTTTCGGTTGCAGCTGTACGTAAGGAGTTTGAAATGCCGTCCCACAGTTCCCTTATACCGAGTTGTTGCCGAGTGCTCTCAGAGAGCAGGAGTGCAAGCCGAGTAGAAAAACGTTCGGCTGTCTGTTGTGATTGCAGCTTCTCGACGTCGAACCATCCTTGTGTTTGTTGGCGTGCGTTTTTTGCTGCACAGAGGCGGGTGCGAATTTTGGCTGCAACAATATAGTGGTCCGAGTCGATGTTAGGACCTCGGAGCGCACGCACATCTAAAACACTGGAGACGTGTCTTCCGTCTATCACAACATGATCGATCTGGTTGGTGGTTTTTCGATCAGGAGACAGCCAGGTAGCTTGATGTATCTTCTTATGCTGGAATCTAGTACTACAGATAACCATATTTCGGGCCCCGGCGAAGTCGATCAGCCTCAGCCCATTTGGGGATGTTTCCTCGTGGAGGCTGAATTTACCGACCGTAGTGCCAAAGATACCTTCTTTGCCCACCCTGGCATTGAAGTCGCCAAGCACGATTTTGACATCGTGGCGGGGGCATCTCTCATAAGTGCGCTCCAAGCACTCATAAAAGGCATCTTTGGTCACATCGTCCTTCTCTTCCGTCGGGGCGTGGGCGCAAATCAGCGATATGTTGAAGAACCTCGCTTTGATGCGGATTGTGGCTAGACGTTCATTCTCCGGAGTGAATGATAGTACTCCGCGACGGAGTCTCTCTCCCACCAAGAATCCAACACCAAACTTGCGCTCCTTTATATGGCCACTGTAGTAAATGTCACAAGGACCTACTCGTCTCTGTCCTTGTCCCGTCCATCGCATTTCTTGGACGGCGGTGATGTCAGCCTTTATCTTTACGAGGACTTCTACCAGCTGGGCAGCGGCACCTTCCCAATTAAGGGACCGGACATTCCAGGTGCATGCCCTCAAATCATAGTCCTTATTTCGTTTGCCATGGTCGTCATCAAAAGGGGGGGCTCTCATCCGAGGCTGTTTGTGCTTTTTCATTGGGGGTGTTTTTTTACGTGGCGGGTCCCAAACCCAGCGCACAACCCTATGCAGGGGTGTTTCGCCTTCTCACTTTAGCTCGCCTTCAAACGGATGTCCTTAGGCTACCCAGAGGATACTTGGTCAAAGACCGGAAGTCGTGAGCTGCTTGAGTCATATGTAAAAGAATCGTTTCTGGCCACTCCCAAGTGAATGGCGATCAGAAAGCTTTCCTCACTTGCGTTAACTTCTACACATGACCCCATCCTCCTCCATCCTCCATCCTCCAATTGATACAATTGCTTTGTTTTAATATAAGGTTGTTTGGTATTCAAACTGAATGTTGTTTTGATACTTGTTTGTTTAAGATTGTTTGTTGTAGTGATAGTGCATTTCAATTGTTCCAACTCAAGGTTGTTTCTGCATTCTGTTTACTGAAACAAAAGGTTGTTTTGATGTTTATTACTACAATTATTATAAGGAATATGTTCCTTAACTCGCGCAAGTTGAGGTTGGAACGTGTACAAAAGTGATTAGAGTGATACTACAGTGAGTCTGTATGAGCCATCTAAACTCTACAGTACAATCTTCAAGAAGTGAATTATTATAGAGTTGGCCAGATTTGAAGTAAAAAGAATTATCACATTAAGTTAAGTTGATTGACATTACTTACATATATCTAAAGTATTAAGATAGTTCCCTAGCATGTGTAGTTGTAAATTAGGTTTCAAGACTGACTGACTGAAACTGTCTTAATTTACTAGTTGGCTCGTTTTTACCATAATTTCTTTGGAAAGTGTGTTGGAAGTTTAAGCTTTCAAGTGAAATTTAGAAATTGTGGCAATTTGATCAACTGAACTTTAGAACAAACATTTATTTGCAAAGTTAGTAATTTTAAACCAATTCCTCTGAATCTGTCAGTTCTTCAGAATTCACAACCAAAAACCATTCACATTAATGCCAAAGCTATGTACTATGTGTATAACGTTAACTCTTAAAAGCCTTCGAAAGAAGCAATAATTGTAAACCTAAAGAGTCGGTGAAATTTCGTAAATATTTATTTTCAGGAGAATGTCTGCCAGCGCATATTTAGTTTCTCAATCCACAATGTCACAATTTACTGCAAAGTGCATGAAAACCCGACGCATAACTCCTTAATTATGGCGGTGAACAAACAAATTTACGAATATGCCGTATATTTCACAAATTAAACAACAGAGTTTTTTTTTTTTGTTAATTTACAACAACACCACACACGCAATAACATATTCCCAACCGGCCATGTGATGATTCAGAGCACTCAATAACATCAACATTGGCAGGTCCATTGAAGAGTGGGAAACAAAGTCATGGTTAAAAAAACGCACGAGATGATGAGTACTTTGAAATGCTTATCCAAGCTGTCGCGAAACACGCACATCAACATAAAGAAATGTCAAAAAGATGTGCGACAGCGACAGTTAGCGAACCGCGCGGACGAGCTTACGCACTCAGTCAACAACGCGTCGAGACGCATCGAACGGTTAATACAATACCGGTTTCAAAGCGCCGCCGAAATGAATGACACTTTGCTTTGCCAAAACAACAACAATGATACCTAGCAGATAAACTGGGACTGGTTATCAACAATGCGACAAAGTGGCAAGAGACAGTAATGTGGAAAGTCGAACGTAGCGCTGACGGAGCTCAGAGTACGCAGAGGAGGAAACTTTGTGGTGGTCATTGAATGAGTGCGACTTTTTATAAATATAAGCGAGTATTTCTGGGAATCACTTAAACGCAATTTAGCACCAATGCGCCAATTACCGGCAACCACCGCTGGTCGGCAATTCACAGCAGCTCTGAAATATTTTAAATTTCTTGACTGGTCGATTGGTTGGCTCTAGCCGTTTGTGGTGCTTAGTGTGCCTCTAGAGTTGGTACAAACAATTAACACCACACAATTTATGTTGTAAATTCAAAATAATGTTATTGTTTCTATGGAATATTTGTGCAACGACGAGTCATTCCTTTTCTGAGCACAGACTATAGCCAGGAAGGTAATGCCATTATTTTTTATACAAACAAAAAGGTGTAAAGATTTAGTGTGACACATCAAAAAATGAAAGAAATAAAAATTTCTAAATTATGATAGGCCACGATTGTGAATGTCATATTAATATTAAGGTACTACAATTCACTTTAACTAAGTATAAGTAGATAAAGGTGGTCCACACAGCAGATACATATGTTACTGATGTTCACATTTTAGTACAGTAAATCTGTATCAATCGATATATAGGATCTTTACAGATGGCGGTATAATTAGAATTGACATTGGTTCTAAGTTAGACCAAACTGTATACCTTAAACTTCTAAACTTAAGCTTTGGGAGCCAAGACCTATTTTTTGGTATTCACCCAAATATAACAGATCTGTTATTTTATGTTGTTGTTTAAATTTTTTGTTTCTTGATTAAAGATGACTTATTAAATTGATAGAAACAGGAATTGTCACCGAGGCCTTAGGAATTACTACTTAATTTACGAAATTGAAATTGACCTGTGTTAATTTTATGAGAACTGGTATTTAGACCACCCATATATGTTATAGCCCTCTTGAAAAATTGCAAAAACTGTCATTCTTGTGATAATTATAGATAATACAAATAATATTTTCTGAACTTTAATGTACATTAATTTTTCGGTATTGTATTTTTGCAAGTTCAGCTTAAGCGTATATCAATGTGATCTGTTTGACAATATTTAGACACAACGGACATACCAAAGTCGCTTACGCATATTGTCAACTGTCACGAGACGGATTTTCGCAGTAAAACAAGTTCGTATATTCATGTCTTCTCATTTGTACGTACATACATACGTATGCACTAACTGTGAAGCTTTCAAAAAGCGCGCGAAATAATAACACGGTTACTTTACCATGAGGACAGTAGGTACGAGTAAGTCGCGAATTTTTCATGCGCACCCGATCCGCTTTGTGCTGTCAAAATATTTGCTCACCTCTGTCGTCTTTGTCACTTTTGTGCATACAATAGTTGAGGTGTTGCGGATATTGGTGGGGTTGGTAGGAAATTGAGTTTAATATATGTACACATGTATGTATGTATGTAAGCGGGTAAAAATTTTATCCATATGTCTAAGTATGGAGATAATATTATTTATTTTTACTCCTATAAATAAAAGTTTTTTTTCGTTATTTTACTTGTAATACTTGATGTTATCTAATTCATAGGATTATGTTCTCTCAACTAAATATGCGAAATTGAAAAAAAGATACTGGGAATAGCAGAATTTGAAGCCATATTTTCAAAATAAGGAATGATAAATTTTCACGGGTTTCGATGTTCTTGAAAAGACTCAAAAAGCTCATATGACGTATAAGAAATTTGAAACACTCGAATGAAATCTCGGTCTGTTAAAAAATTCCAGTCCTTACTACTAAACCCCATAATATGTTAATAAATAAAAAATGAAGGAAAATGTGTGTTAAGTCAATCAATACAAGATCGCGGGATTTTACTAATCGTAATTTTTCCAATAATAGAGGAAACAGTCGCCTTTTCCTGGATCTTTTTCCTATCTACATGAAGATTTCAGTATAAGAAATTGATTTCAAAATAAACACTTGCTACGTTATACTTCACAGCACTCGTTTAGTGACATAAGGGGGTATTCTCATGTAACTACTTCGAAAATCCGATTTTTTTTATATTTTGACAGTAAAACCTATTGAAAACATACTGTGAAAAATTCAGACCGAAATTCATAGCATTTAATAAGTTACAGCTCATAGTCACCGACGTGTCGTAAAGGACTGTCTACCAGGCGCCATGAAAATTCTGCAGCTGCTACGTTTCTAAACGCTTTTTTTCTCGAATCATCATTTCCTGAAACTGTCATGGTTCTAAAAAACAAAAATTATTCAACCGATTGCTTTAAAATTTACATATGTATATATGTTCTTCTACTACATTTATAGTTATCGTCCCTACCAGAATTGTTTATTTTCGAAAATACTTTCATATTTTTTAAACGATTTTTAACGAAAAAAAACAAGATTTTCTGACTTTTTTTGAAGTTCGACATATTTTTTTAATGAAATTATTATACATATATTTGTTAAGGACGATAGCCGCAGAACTACTGAAATAACAATCCATTCGTTTTTTTTCATTTCAGACAACACGAACAGCCGTTATCACCATGACCAGTGAACTACTTTTTTTTGTTGGGACTACTTTGATTTAAAAAAAAATATATTAAAAATGTAAAAAACGAAAAAAAAATTTTGTTTATTATTTCAAACTACAAATAAAAATATATTAAAAAATTAAAATGATTGAATTTTATTTTCGCATAAAAAATTTTTTCCTAAAAAGTGGTATAATGTATGCGTTCACATGAGAGTACCCCCATGAACGAATCGCTCTCATTTCTCCGGCAGTTTCATGAACCGACTTATCTGAACATTATAAATCTTTACTATTTACAAATATTTCCAAACATTCCTTCTGAAAGATCCCAATTAAGGTGTAGAAATAGTTAAATTTAATAATATGTGTATTATTTAGAAACTGTTCTGATCTTATGAAATTGGAAGAAAAAATGTTTTTAAGATTACCATATTTTCAAAAATAAGACTTCACATCTGGAATTACCAGACTACATCGTTATGTAGCCCTTTTTTTTTAATTTTTGGGTACGTCTAGTTAAGACATAATCCGTCGGTATCGATGGTGAGACGTAGTTGTACCGAATTAGTTTAATGCACCTAGGCCTTTGTGAATTTGATAACAAAGGTCATTACCCTCCATTATTTACTGTCAAGACTCTGTAGTCTGCTTAAACTTCGTCCTGAGATTCCGACCGACACTTTTCCCTCCATAATTTCTCACTGACCCCACTTATGCATATGCCACTTCTCATCGTTGCATGATAATGCTTATTTGTTCGTGCAACACATAAATCCCTGTAACGGTAGCAAGTTGTTGCAACACCATGTCGTTACATGTTTAACATGATGTCAGTCAGTTTTCGGTACGTTTGCAGATTTGCCATTCTTATTTCCTCGCTTTTTTAACAGTTCAGATTCATGGCGTGTTTTAACAACAAGAACAAAACGTTGAGTGTGGTTGGGCAAATACTCACCGTAGCTGTCAATGTTTTAGGGCACTAATGTGGCAGCATAACCAGAAAGGGGTATGATGGGGGCTTATGTCTGTAGGTAGTCAGTGGCATTTTGCTCCTTGACTATTTGTAGTAAGTGCGCTTGCCGTTATTGTTTTTGGTTATTTATTGTTGATGGCCCATCACTTCGTGCTTTGTGAGCGAACAATCAATTGTTTATTCGCTCGTTTTCGCTAGCATCTAATCCTCATGACAGCAACAACAAATTGTTTAGGAACGCACTTTTTTACCGTTATTTGTACTGTGCTCTGTGTTATGTGAGTACTATATGTCTAAATATACATATTTGCCAGCGCATATATGTACATACGTATGTCGCCAGCGTCCTTTAATGCCATCAAAGTGCATCTCTGACATTGCTTGCAATATTTATTAGCGGATTTGTTAGCGATGCGCGGCTATTTTAGATTTTCGAAATTTTTATATTTTCAACTCTTTTTGTTTCGTGTGCTCACATTGCACCATGCAATATCTACATACATATATAGGAATTTATTTATGTTGCAAATAGACATTTTCGGCGCGAATGATTGACATTTTGTTGACATCATCCTTCGGCTTATATGCCAACTTGTTTTTGTTGTTGTTATTATTTTGCCAACTCCAACATAAGTATGTACATATGTATACATTAATATAATATGCGCCTAGAAATTCTGCTATGAGAGTGTGAAAAATATTTGGTGTACACTTTTTGGCGCCCGAGCGCTATATTTACCTACGAAAGATTTTTACATATAACATACATATGTATGTAAGCACTTAAATAAGTATGTATGTATATATGTACATATCTATGGTATACGATTTAATAATTCAAGCAGATTTTGTATGATGCTTAGTAGATTATTAAGACATTGCTTAAATCAAACTATGAGTCAAACAATTCAAAATGAATCTGAGTAGCTAATATGTATGTCCTATGTTCGAATAATAACAAAGCAATCTACTTCTATTGGCATAGTAAGACTTTTTAATTTAAAATACGCGCGAAAACCCATTCGTCGGAATTGTTTTTTTCTAGGTTGGTATGACTGTCAAAGCCTTCAATGATAATTGCTTGTCACGAGCCAGTGTTTTTGATTGATACAAATTATTCACAGGGGGTCGAGAACGACGTCCATAACGGCCATCAATATCAGCTGATGACCAACACGTCAATAAAAGAAATACATAAAATAAGGCAATTGTTGCTTGATAATCTACGATTAACAGTCAGAGATCTTACTGGCATCCTTGGAATATCGGAAGGATCAGTGAAAAGATCGTAGGGCGTGAAAGAAGTGACAGAACGATTAGTTTCAAAATCACTCAATGTTTTTGAAAAACAACGTCCCGTTAACGTCTGCTAAACAGTTCTTTCTGACTACCAGAATGTCATGAAATCTTTTATTACAGTCCCTGAGGCTTGAATCTATGCTTATGAATCTGAATCTTACGATCCATCGGCCGAATATCGTGGCGAAGAAAATCGAAAAAACGATGTTAAAGCAGGTCAAAAATGAATTTTTTGTTAACAGTTTTCTTCGACTATCGAGGTGTGATGCACTGCTGCGAATTGCTTTCGACCTGCCATATTGTCAACAATGAATACCGTTTGAGTGTTATGCGTCGTTTGTGCGAAGCTATTCATACTCCTGCGCCACGGTCATGCATCGTCGTATAATTGATTCTTCGTGAATTAGCTTCGAGTACTATATATTGAGAAAAGTTCTCTGATCTCCACCCACTTAGAAGTGGACAGGAACGATTTTTTTACATATGCCTAAGTAGCTCGCGACTTCCGGCCTTTGAACAAGTATCCTTTGGGTAGCCAAAAATATCTGTTTGAAAGCGAGCTAAAGTGAGAAGGCGAATCATCCCTTCTAAGAATTGTGTGCTGGGTTTGGGACCCGCCACGTAAAAAACGTCCACAGTGAAAAATTACCAACAGCCTCGGATGAGAGCCCCCTTTTTGATGACGACTATGGCAAACGAATTAAGGATTACGAATTGAGTACATGCGCCTGGAATTTTCATTTCCTTAATTGGGAAGGTGTGGCTGTCCAGGTGGCTGATGTCCTCATGAACAAAAAAAGGCTGACATCACCGCCAAAGTCCAAGAAAGAACTGAGACGAGTAGGACCTCGAGGGATTTGCTGCAGTGGCCATATAAAGGATTGCAAGTTTGGTGTGGGATTCGTGGTGGGAGAGAGACTCTGTCGCCGAGTCCTGGCAATCAACCCAATGCATCAACGTCTATGCACAAACCGCATCAAAGCGAAGCTCTTGAACATATCGCTGACTTGCGCTCCGACGGAAAATAAGGACGATGTGGCCAATGATGCCTTCTATGAGTGCACTTATGAGAGCTGCCCCGCCAAGATGTAAAAATCTTGTTTGGCACACGTCAACAAAGAAAAGGAAGTTTCGACGTCGAGAAGCAGAAGACAGCCGAATGATTTTCCACTCGACTTGCACTCCACTCCTGCTTCGTGAGAGCACTCGTCAACAACTTGGTGTAAGGGAACTGTGGGACAGAATTTCAATACCCTTACGTACAGCTGCAAACGAATCCATTGGTTTTCGGAAAATACAAAAGAACAGCCGATACGATGACGATGGAAAACATGAAGAACAACAAGGCAAAGACCTGGGCCGATAGATTGCCGGCCAAGCTATATACATAAATACCGCGCCGAAGAACTGATCAACTTCTTTGTAGAATATGGTTTGACAAAGGCATGCCCGCGATTGGAATTTAAGTGTGCTCTGCCCAATCTACAAAAAGATAAGTTTCCTCAAAAACGCATACAATGTTCTGACGAGGGTAATGTGTGAAAAATTAAATCCCACCGTCAACAAAGTGATTGGATCTTATCACTGCGGCTGTAGACCTGGAAAATCAGCTGCGTAAACTGACGTTGAGCAATACCAAAAGCTACGTCATGATCGGGATGGACCTCTCTGAGCCGTTCAATACCAAACAAGGTTTCAAACAAGGCAACTTTCTTTCATACGGCTTTTCCAATCTACTGCTGGAGAAAATAGTTCGAGCTGCAGAACTTAATCGAACAGTTAAAATCTTCTATAAGGGTCTACAGCTGCTGGCGTACGCCGATGATATTAGCATAATTGGCCTCAACATTCTGCTTTCTCCAGACTGGATAAAGAATGACGATGAATGATGAGATATACGACGACATTGACATAGTTAGGTTATGTTGTCCGAAGGGACAAATACACTCCAGCTCTGCACTCTGAGCAGTAACCGCCGTTGTCCAACTCCGTTGAAAAGACCAGGTGGAGAAGGACCTGGCCTCGCTTGGAATCTGCAGTTGATGCCACCTTGCGATTTGAAACTTATATTTTCCAGTATACAAATCAAGAATGAATTAATAGTACATCTGAATAAATCTTTGAAGTGAGTCACCTGCCTAAAACAAACTAAAACTGTCCATGCCTCTACCTGCGCAATGTGTGATATATATTTAATTGAAATTCAGAGAGAGTTCTTTCATGATGCCTGTGTCCCGAAAATGGGGTGAGCCGGGACTTTACCTCCCTTAGCCCGTACATACTCAATATAAAATTTTCGAACTTCTTACTTTTCTTAAAAATGAGAAAGAGTGTTTTACTTATATCAGTGTAAATTTGTCGTTAGAAACCTGAAGGAACTTCCCGCTCTTTCACCTTAAATAAATGTGTTGAAGGACAGAAAAATGCTGAGAACTGTTATTGTACTAAACTCAAAATAACATGTGTAACCTTTTTAAAAGGTAGGATCGAATTGAACGAAGAACTCGTCACTTAAACATTTATGTAGTACGCCCTGAGTTCTTTATATTAGTAATAATGCAAAATGAGGTCCTTAGCAAATTTAATCTGATGCTAATATGGCTGTCTAATCTGACGTTGAGTAACACAAAAACTCTGTTAGGATCGGGAAGGGCGTCTCCGATAGCAAGCGAACTGCAGAGCTAAATGGAGAAGGTACAAGGTGGTAGATAATTTCGACTACCTTGGAACCAATATCAACACCATCAACAGCGCCAGTCTAGAAGTATAACGCAGAATAACTCTTGCATGTGCTTTAGACTGAGTAGGCAATGGAAAAGTAAAGTCCTCTCTCGACGCTTGTCCTGCCATATGGTGAGGAGGCAATGCGGAGGGACATTGACATCAGCATTGGCAGCGGCTCAATGGTCCTTTTCGTATTGCCAACGGCGGATGGTCGATGAAACGATGAGATGTACGAGATAACTGGCCACATTGACATTTAAGCGAAACAAGAGACAGCGGCTTCGCTTCCTAGGTCATGTCGTACAGATGGAATATTTTTTATTCAGTACCCGCTGGTGGAGCTAGAGATGTCTTGTATTGTAAAGAAGAAAAGTTTGGTGAGCTGTTATTAACTCGGCTATAACCGCGTAATAGGTCTGCGCCAGTAAAGGAGAAGAATAGAGATAATTTTTTATTCCCCAAGTACATATGCTTGTGAACATATTTCCAACCAATTTTATGATTAAGTAACCCAAACACTGGCCCATATTTTATGCATAGGGTTCACTGGAATACCGAAAATCGGACTCGATAGGATTATGATCGAAAAATTTCATGCAATCTTTGATACCCTCGATAACCTGCATTACCATAAATAAACTGTTCTTAGTGTAAGAATTCTTTCAGTTTTCAATTGTTGGATAATATCCTGTTCTACACACTTCTTTTATAGTTCTTACCAATTCACTCATCAACGGCTAGATTTAGGCAAATATTCTCGGTTTTGTGGTTCAATGATTTCGAAATTAGCGCCATATATTAGCAACGCAATTTATTTCATCGGGTCGCTAAACGAAATCAACTTAGAAAAAAAATTTCGGTTAGGTTTCAATGATCTCAACGTAATTTATTTCAATCAAATTATTTGTTTAGTTAATTTTAATATATAAAATACTTGTCTAGATCTTACTTATTGACCAATATATACGGTATGGGGTCAACCGTTAGTTTGAAAATCTTATATTATATTATGGCAGATATATATAGTTTTGAACCGATTTTATATATTTTTGGCCGAGTAGGTTTTACGATACGGGTTTCCATCCAAACGCCCAACGTCAGAATTTCACATTTAATGTCTGTGGACAGTCCTATTTCTTGCTGTTTTTCAATCACAAGCACATGCCAAGAAACACTAAGTTTCATTAAGAGATCTAAATTTTTACTCAAGTTATCGCTTGAACAGACGCGGTCAGACAGACAGACAGTAACGCGGAATTAATTTGTCTCATCATCTTGATCATTTATATACATACATATGTATGTATGTGAGGTGATACAAACATCAGTTAAGTGAACAAATCTAATATGCTCCGTAACAACAAGTTGCAAAAGTATAATATGTTATGAGTATATCATTAATTAAAATTCTTAATTCCAAAATTTATTTAATAGTTAGAGTGGTCTGATTTGGATCGAACCCACACCGTATAGTTATAATTTGTTGCTATTTGGAAGGCAAATTCATAATTTCACGCTCTTAGGTATTCACTTCCCTATTTCCAAAAACCTAGTACATTGAATTTTCACAAGTTCTCTTCAGGTGAATTTTCGTCAAAAGAATTAAATTGTTCCCAAGACCAGACTATAAAGGCCCACCACCATTTGACCAAACCTTTTTTGGATTAACGTTATCGTACATGACACACAATTCTTCACCAGTCACCACCCGCTCTAGAATTCGATCGATAACTTTGCGTTTCCGCAGCGATTTTCAGAATCTTATGGCAATTTTCCACAATTGGCCTTCCAGAGCATGGAGCATGTTTACTTTACCGTAACGGAATCAAAGACACCAAAATTTCACTTGATTATCAGGAACATAAACATTATTCACATTTCCTGTCACTTGGCTAGCATCTTCGCCTTTATCGAAGAACAACTGGTGTCAGTCTTTGACGCGTGCTCAAACAACATCATCCGAAGATATTTGTTTACATAGCGTAATCCAATCACACTTACATGATGAGAGACACCGATTAGTAAAGCCATCTATCGGAAATATAAGGGATATTTTTATTATTTTTCCAAAGATAGATTACTGAATCTTGGAATATTTTAGGCGGGAAATGATAAAAGACTTTCTCTTTATTATTTTCCGTCAGATTTCCAGCGACTTCTTGGACACCCTCGCTCGAGATTCCGTAAATATATTTTATAATTATTATATATAGAGTGGTTGTAAAATTTATTGTTATTATAGCTCATAGCTCATTTTTTACCATTATCCACCCCCAAATATGTACATCTCTATTTTGCTCATATACAAATACATATGTATGTAGTTTCTTTGAGTCGATTTCTTTCATCAGTGTGACATATTGCACAAACGTTTATAAAAATTCGGTACGCTTGTTATAAAAAACTAACAAAAATTGGTTGCAAACACTTGTGTTTCTGCAACAAATTGAGGCTTGCATTATAATATGCATACATGTCAAAGTGTACATACATATGTATACACGTATTACTTTCTAAGTATGTGGTCAATGGAAAAGTTAATAAATGCTGGCTAAAAAAGTAATGAAAAGGACATGTAAGGAGGAAACTTGCTTGCTACCCTTACTTTTCTATAAACAAGTATTGGTAAATGCACCTACAATTTGTTTGCCTCAAACTGTTAGTTATTTGTATGCAGTACGTGTGGTAAGTTGCATGTGGCACACAAGTGGCGAAAAAAGGACATGTGCAAGCATACATTGCACGCTTCATAAATTTCAGTCTCGCCCAAGTGAGCTGCGAATTGATGTGACTACCGTGTTTACGGTTATTCTATAAATAGATATGGATATGTGCGTTTGAATGTTGCAGAGTCGACTGCTCTACTGCCGTTGTTTTGCGTTTCTATAATTGTCCACAATAAATAGTTGCGGCTGATAAACCATGGTTGCAAGCGTTCCTTTGTGTGGGTTTGTGTGTGCTTGCTATAAACGTTTGTTTATCGAACTTGTCGCATTAGCAACGCCAAACAAAACACTCGACTGTAGCATATACAGCAATAACAACATAAAACACAACAAATGACAAGGAAGCATGAACAAGTTGCATATCCACCCTGCAGCATATACCGGATACACAACCAAGGAGTACAATAAAAAGTGTGGCAAAATACTGCTTGCCACATGCACATAATTGCAGTTGTTATTATAAGCGCACTTATTTTTTGTTGTTTTTGTTATTTTACAACGCGGTAATTGCAACATAATGCGCGTATTTGTTGTTGCATTAGATACAGTTGAAACATGCTTCTTGTATTTGTTGAAAAATGTCTATATATGTGTGAATGCGTTTGTATGCGTCAATGGAAACGGATATTGCAAACAAACAGTTATAGCTCCTGCGGCAAGTACCACCTACACAACCACGAAGCATTATAAAAATAAATAATTCATATTTAAGTATATACATATGTACTTATATATATATATATTATATGTATATGTATATGACTGTGCTTTTATGTGAGTATATTGATTTCTGCTACAGTCTACGTTACCCCATGCTCCTCAGTTCTCAAAGGCATTCGTGTATTGCGCTTTTGTCCTGCCATTTTGCCACATTTCGATTCGCTTGGCTGTTAGTTGTTGCCCGTTTGTGCAACAAACTGGCCTAAGGCGTTGTCATCATCGTTATTGTAGCCAAACACTTGCACCGCCGCCCAGCCATGTGGCAGCGGACACGCGCGATTTGTCATTTCCCGCATTTCCCATTCTTCAGCGGCGCACTTTGCTGCGGCCATATTCGCTACGGCGCGCCATAAATGAAAGCGCGCCAGCGGCTGCAACGGCCACAATGCATAATTGCAAGCGCGCAAAAGTTTATTACAAAGGCATATCTACTCATATACATAGAAATTTCTCACCTCTACCCCTCATTCAACGGATTCACTTAATCGTCACATGTGCACTCGTCGCCCGAGCAAGTCAAATTCGCCGCCCGCGTTGGTCTTTTCCAAATGAGGAGTTATCGCTGCGTGTTGCACGTGCAACACCGGCTGCCAGGATATCCCTGTTATCGTTACGCCAGTCATTCATATAGCTTTCGCATTCGTTCGGCTGCCTTATCGCGGTAATTGCACGTAATGGCAAAATTAATTTCCGCAAAATCATTAAAGCTGCAATAATATATATTGTCAGTTATGTAATGAAGTCCGTCTGGATGTACACATTAAATAGTTTTATATCACGCAAACATTTTTTCTTATATAACTCAAATCTGCCGTAATAATAGCCTAGTGTTGGATCAATAAGTAAGTTGAAAGGATATGGTGAGGTGTTGGGGTAAAATTGCAAATGGTAAATCTTGCACAAAGACGGAAAATAAAAGTGGTGGGGGAAAAACAGTTTTACCATATTTAATACTGCAGTCCTTAACATGGCAAATTTAGCAAAAAGTAAAAATAAGTAGAAAAGCCCGCACCTTGAACTACGTTTGGAGCAAATCTAAAGAAGTAGTTAAAAAAACACCTTAGAAATTCTAATTTCCTTTTACGACAACTTAATAAAATCTTACTTCACAGCATCTGTCTGTGTTGTTTATTTATAATGTTTTATAAAACAAAGCCTCCAGTGTGAACCTTAGCCATAATATAATTTTGCAAGTAATATACGGTTCGAAAATTCAAATCTACTGACTGAGTGTATAACGTTTGATGCGATATTTAACAATTAACTATCGATTTCGTCTTAGCTGCAGATTATTTTGCAGTTAATTCGATTTCGGCCTTAACCATTGATCCGTCATAAGCATATCATACTATTCTCGATTTTCTTCATCCATTTTTTTAAGTTTATAATTATTGCCCCAACAAGAGCGACCGTAATTGATGAGATCACCTGATATAGAGTTTTTGCTCCCGAAAATTTACAGAAATATCTTCTATAAGAATATGAGCTTCTAAGCCATGTCCGCTCTCTTTTACCTTACTTTCAAATGTGAATTGAGGCCTTCTACTGTTTTTCACTGTGAACTATTTACTCTCTGCGGTTCATTTTTGAAAATAATGAAAGATGATATAACCATAGTTAAATTTAACAAAACTTTCCTGCGTATAAACTCTAGTAAGAACAATATCTTTGTTATTATTATGATCTCAGTGTCATCTGTCTGTAGCATTTCTATTGCTCTTTTCTTGTCAGCATTTATATTTTGGGTAAAAGCCAAAGCACCTAAATGATATATTTATTGCTTCTTCGACACTAATTTCATAAAGCAGCGAATTAAATTTGATTCCTCATTACCGAATTTCATATTGAAACAACGAATTATATTTGATTCCACCAATACAATTTCGTATGGTTGAACTTTACGATGAACTATGTAGATCAGATGTTTAAAAGTTTGCATTATCGTGGGTCTTATTTAGAATGTTTTTGATGATACGAAAGAAACGCAAAAGGGGAAAGATTGAAGATCAGAAAAGTTTTGTCACCTATATGAGTGGGACTGGCAGATAATGTTTGATTTTAAAGTTTTATGAGTTTCTCTAAGATCACACTATCAATTCTGATCTGTTCTGTCAACCGTTATGAAGAAAATAATCGCCCAGAAGCATCAAATAATTGAAAATGATAAAGAATTTGTCTTCCATAGAACTACGTAGCCCATATACATCATACATCAACAGCGATTGCCAGCAGATCCAGAAGCTTCTATTGCATAACCTTATAAGATAAGATAAACTAATTGAGGATATCACTGCGACTTATGTCATTTGATGCCCTTTCCTGAACTACAGGGATTCGCTTAAGCTCAGCAATTATGAAGTGCCAATAACCCGCTGGGTTTTATGCAGGGATGTGATCACTATCCGGAAACATGGATCAAGAGCCTTCGAGCGCGCTTCAGGACTCCCTGTCGCAAAACCGAAAGTTAGCGCAAGATGATAGGCCCATGTTAGCCAAATGCCCTTTCAACCTGCAGTAGCCGGTGTAAAATGCGACCAGGAGCCTGAGTTTTTTTCTTGGAAGGTATATTAACGATTTGAACCTCTTCTGGTTATACCTCCCAACTAACAGCTTAGCATTACGCATACCGTGCGCTCGCTGCCAATGCCTTTCCCTGCACACTCTTCCTTCCTTGCGGACAGCTCTTTCACAGTATGGGGGCCCACCCCAGTGAACGGTTCGGGCCCAACCATACTGGAGGAGGCTGCAGAGCGAGCAAACACACCTTATACTCCTCCTAGCATCAAGTGATTACTACCTATTCCTGTCTATGTCGAATGATTTTGTTCGTAAAAAAGTTCCTCAAGAGAAACCGGTAAAAATCGACTGTTGCCGTTTTTTGCCAATAGGGACAATGGATTCTATGTGAGGTTTCATGAAAGTACTTTCAAAATGACGATAAAAACGATGCACATGTATGTTGACCCAAATTGGATAACTCAAACTATGCCAAATAAAACCTCCTTAAATGAAAACAAAAATATTTACTTGAAAATACGAACTACAAAATTTTCTGCGGTGCAAGAAAACTATTGAGTCTTGCAAACTTCAAATTTTTATTTTTTTGAACAAATTAAAGTTAGTTCTTGACGGGATGTAAATATTTTACTTTGAATTAGCAGACCAGACTGCCGTAAAAATTAATTGTGTTGAAGCCCAGATTTGTGAACGCAATCTGACTTAAGTTCCGGATGAAGCATATACAATCCTGCTACGCGAATTCGAGATAATGACATATTAAATAACGCGATTTGATGCTTATCACGAGTCCCATAAATTATTTTCTACCACATCTTTGTCGGCTTTAGATATATTTTCGTAAAGGTTGCTCAAAAACCAAACCTAACAGCTGCAATGCTAACTACTACTCATTTGTTAGTCTTATCAAAACAAAGATACACTAGTAGTAGAGTAGTGAAAAGCACACCTCAAGAAGTATTGGGAAATCGATCTAAGGTCAGACAATAATTGATCTAACAAAAGCTAATCCTTCCTGCTATATAAAAGAGTATTTTGACACTCAGTATTCAGTTTAGAACAATATATTATTTCCAGCTTGTCGCGCTTTTATTTCAAAATTATTATTATTGTTATTTTTTTATTAGCTTGCGATTTCATCATTTATTTCGCTGGTTAGCGCTTTATGTTGGCACTTCAGCAAATCCATTGAAATCAGGCGAAATGCGATGAGCGAAGTGCACAGTATTTGCCACATATTTTTTGCTTTGCTGCAGTTGAATACGAGATACGTGTATCATCATTCATCCAGGATTTAGCTAAGCGCTGGAACGACACTCGCTCAAATGCACGTACCCCCGCGCGTCGGACCTGCACCGACCCTCCCTCTGTTTGGCGTCTATGTCGGCATTCGCGCATACATGTATGCATATGTATGTATGTGTGTGTCTGATGCAATAAACATGAATATGCCACATCCCATTGCGGCATTTTGTAGTGGCGGTAAAGCGTTCAGTATACCGTTGCCGCTGATGCTTTGCAGCCCATTTATCATCATTCGCGTACGGATTATGCTTATAAACATGCGATTCTTGTCAACAGCGTCAGACTGTTTGAACGCGCAGGCGGCTGACATGTGTTTGTGTACGTATGTGTACCAAGTCAGCAGCATATTTGTTTTATAGATGACAGTAGGTTTTTCTATTTCACATTTTAGTACAGTCTATGTGGCACTACATGTATGTATTTGTTGTTGTTGTTTCAAATCCGCTCATCCTCGTGTCTGTCTACTCATATTGTCTATTCATGTTGCCAATGCACAAACGCACTGTGTGCTTCCGTAAACACATGGGTGCTTTCTACTCCAACTCATCCGCCTACTTGCAACATCCCATACTCCCTTACTCTTGCAGCATTTCTACTGGCTTTGGTCTTCTCACGCTTTTTTACGTTGATTCCTAAGCTCAAACTAACTGAACATTTGCACCTCCTGCCACACAATATTCAAACATACATACATACATATGTATATGGTATGTTCATATGTACAGGCAGCCACTCAGTCACTCTGTAACGCATTATAAATAAATCAATCATGTTCAGTTTGTTTTTGCGTTTGCAACAACTATGCAATGTTCTAAACGACTGTCTGACTGACTGTCAACATATTTCAGGTGTCCATTTTTCAAATGCAACAGCGATTACTTCGGACGGGCAGCGTTAGTCAATGAGAAAGGGTGGAATTAGGGAATCGGGGGAGGTTCGTCACCAAATCCGGAATCAAATCATTTTGAGTGCTTTGTTAAAGGGATTAAATATATCCTTACCAAAAATATCATATGTACTGGATTGTTTAACGGTTAAATTAAGCACTTATTCAAATAACCTAAAATCAGGGAGGAAAAAATATTTTACCACACGAATTTTTAGTTGAACCGAGTAAGTAATGTTGGAAAATTCAGACGAATAAAGAAATAAGAGTACATTAACTCGAAATGGCTTAATAGGAAGACTTAACTCAGTAACAAACCTTACTCGGTAGCGCAAAGATTATAACAGACAAGTATGCTAGGAGTTCACCAAAGGTAGTATCAAATCTTCAAACCGCTTATTTCTTCCAAGACACCGCTGCAAAGATAATCGCCGGTACAACTGGGAAAAGACGTCAAATTTTGTTCCCACTACATTTGAAACTACATAACCAGAACACAACCGGATTTTCTGGACTCTCAACTCAATAGCATTTCTCATTCTTTATTCGCGGTTCTGTCACCTACTTATATTGATCAGAAAATAAATATAGTTCATTGTGATGATTGATAAAAGGTATACTAAAGAGTACCTAAACACCTAGTACTACTTTGTGTACCATCCATAGGAAAGACATAGTACTGACTCTCAGTAACCCTCAACAGAAATATGTTATAAAAGCAATAGATCATCAACAATTTCGGCTATCTGGCATACTAATTTCTAATTCTATAGTTATTTAGAAGGTAGTGGATGTAACTGTGTAATATGGAATGTAGAGAATAAAATACAACTATTCAGTGGGTTAAAAACAAAGGAATTGGTTGGTTGTAATAATATTACTCTAGGGAGTATACCTTTTAAAGATTTCTTGACAGCTACTTACAAATGGAAAATTTAACAAGGTGAACGATGTCCGGAGCAAGAAAGACATCAGAAGGAATCAAGAGCTTTATCTCCCGTATTTGAAAATGTTCGTCCCCTTTTTCAAGTTTTACCCTAAGTCTTCTAAAGTGATAGCTTCAATGTAATTTATACGTTAACTCTCTCTCTCTCGTACGGTCTTTGATAAAATTGGGGCTTTTGGGTTACAAAATCTTTTCGGTTCGAAAAGCCACTAGTCATTCTTTGAGATAACCAAGTGTCTTGGATGAAAATACATATTGTATTTTCCAAACTTGGTGGAATATCACACCTGCTAACACAGATTTATCAAATTTAATCAGTAGTACAGCTGTTTTAAGGTAATTTTATTTCATGCTGATAATATTCTGTGCGCTTCTTATAATTAAAATGGGGATAAAACGACACTTAGAACGGCGATAATCTAATAAATCAAAACGTGTGGCCAGAAATCACATGACATTTGCACATTTGTCATTTTAATAAAAGCAATTAATGAGAAACTCCACGCAGTTATCTGGGCAAAAACAGCAAAAGACACAACAAAAATAAGGAAATGGTACAATAATGGTCAGGAGTGGAACAGAGAACGGCTTTGGAATTGTGCCTCCAGCACAGATGGGACCCAACTGATATGTGACGTATGACTAATGGCTAATGAAGCCAGCCGCAGTGAAGTGTACTTGAGTGTAGTAAAGGGAAGTTGAGCAAGTGGGAGAGGAGCGGAGGAATTGGGACAATTTACTTATTTTGTGGGGGCACGCATTAGCATCAGCCGATATATTAAAACAAAGGGCGCAAATGTGGCAGCAAAAGAAATCGAGAAAATTTCATTAAATTTTTGGGGGCAAACCTCACCCAAAAATGAAACACGCACAAATGTGTATAGCCATTGGTGGCGAGCACGCCCTGCCACCGTCAAGTAATAAGATTTACGGTAATATTTTCATATACATACAAGTAAGTGTTGGTAATTTGTGTGTATACGTTTTAGTCTAAAGTCATGGCAACATATTTGACTACACTAAACATATGTATGTACTTGTATTAAATATTGTGAGCATGTGCGTGAGTGTGCATTTGGTGTGTCCTTTAACATGTGCTTGGACAAGCGTGCAACGCGACATGGCCACATTGTGTAACAATAATTCATTAATGATTAGAACGCGGCGACAACTGTTGGCGAAAAAAGTTCCATTCAAAAGCGTTGCCAAACAAACACATGTGCATAATATATCCTACGTACTCATACCACAAACAAATGGAAAGCGCCACACATATCGCAAACGAATTAATAAACAGCAAATACCCAAGGACCTAATTGCAAAGCATGCGGTCCAACACACACACGGATCGAGGTAACAGCAGAGCACAATGGTGAATGAGCACGGAGGATATACATATATCATACAGGGTGGTCTATGAATGAAAATATGATCCGTTAAGTACATTACCGAAGCTATTTGACTGTCTGTGGTGACCGTAGTGAGTGTTTCTAACAACTATATTGTGAAACTTGTTAATTTCTCACTAAGCACAATTTATAGTAATTCATTGAGATTTCGAGACCGAATTGCAGTGGTTTATTTTATTAACTCGGTTAACGACTAAAAAATTTTGAAATTGTTCGACAAACAACTGTACTTTAAGGCACTCAAGAAAGATCATTCTAATGGAATCCAAATGCAGATACACAATGAGCTAGATATATAAAATTTTACTTGCTTAATATTGCTTGTGTTATTTTTTCATTTTGCATTGACTAAATACTAATTTTATATTCTTTAAACCTACCACTGTCTCACTTTATATCTAGGGAAGCTAATAACCTATCATAATCTTTTAAGATTGCACACTACACAAAAAAACGTCGATCGGCAAAGGTCAGTCACTTGTGGTTAGTACCGACCCATTTTTATTTTTTCTTATTTACCTAAATATATACTCGTACTGTTGTGCCGAGGTCCATACGAGTGGAATTCCATAATAAATATCACAGTTAAATGAAGTGTTTTCCAAAGAAAGTTCGTTAGATAAATGAGAATCAATCAATTGTCACTTTCTGTGTATTCTTTTTCACAAATTTCAACTAAAACTTCATTCCCGAATCAATAAATTTATGTTTTCCGCTTCTGAGTCACCCTGTACCTACATATGTATCTAAGTATAATATGTGTTATGCTGTGTGGCGTTGAGGTGTTTATGGGTGCGTTAGCTTTCTCCAACTTCGCAATATTATAGGTTATCATGACAACACCCATATATGTAGATTGGTGGACATGTGGGTGGCGCACAATTGTCCACAAAATGTCAGCGTTTGTGGGCGACGTTGACTTTTCCATTGCCATTTGGTATGGTAATTGTTGAGATTTATGACCTCTCAAATGCCAATCGAACGGGCAAATGAAATGTTACAGCAAATGGGTCGAATCGACTGGAGGGGTCTAGAGTTGATTGGGTTTAAATATTACTGCACTATTAAGTGCGATTAAGATTTTGTTGTTACTAGCGAATATGTAATATGTACAGTTGATGGAAATTAATGAAATGGAATTTCTTTGAGTGGTGTGACTTTCAAGGGTAGGTGCTCAGTGAAGTGGAAAGGTTGGGTGCGAAGTTTAGAGGGATAGTGATTTTAATAAGATTACGGTTATGTTAGAAAGTGGGTATGAAAAATATTTTGTTGCTAACTTTTAGAAGGCTTATGTTATATCCACAAGCGATTTCAATTATGTAGACTATAGGTTTGGTAATTCCTATTTACACCCTCTGAGGGCTTCTATATCAATTAGAGCACCAGTCGACTACAAAGTGAGTCATATTCAATCGTCTTAGCCTATTCCTTCTCACATCTTCCAGTTATTGTACTCGGGTCTTGAGTATATTTGGTAATAGTACTGCAATTGTAGGATATCGTCTCTAATTAGTTGGTTGTACTGTATTGTACAATATTGTATCTTAATAAATCTTAGATTACCAAAATATATAGTATTTCATACTGTTGTAATGAAAGCACTGGTCTGCCTATCGGGTCCGAGTTTGCGTATAACGTAGAACTCTCTTATTCAGCAATGGAACTCTGTTTTTTCAAACGGACAAAACAGTTGAAGCATTATTTTGAATAACTCTTCCTCTTGTCTTTTCTTCTTCTTCTTCTTTACTGGCGAAGACACCGCTTACGCGATTATAGCCAAGTCAACAACAGCGCGCCAGTCGATTTTTCTCTTCGCTACGTGGAGCCAATTGGATATTCCGAGCTAAGCCTGGTCCTTCCAACGGAGCGGAGGTCTTCTTCTTCCTCTGCTTCCCGCGGCGGGTACTGCGTCGAATACTTTCAGAGCTGGAGTGTTTTCATCCATCCGAACAACATGACCTAGCCAGCGTAGCCGCTGTCTTTTAATTCGCTGAACTATGTCAATGTCGTCGTATATCTCGTACAGCTCATCGTTCCATCGAATGCGATATTCGCCGTGGCCAACGCGCAAAGGACCATAAATCTTTCGCAGAATTTTTCTCTCGAAAACTCGCAACGTCGACTCATCGGTTGTTGTCATCGTCCAAGCCTCTGCACCATATAGCAGGACGGGAGTACTGCGACTTATAGAGTTTAGCTTTTGTTCGTCGAGAGAGGACTTTATTTTCAATTGCCTACTCAGTTCGAAGTAGCACCCGTTGGCAAGAGTAATCCTACGTTGGATTTCTATGCTGACATTGTTGGTGGTGTTAATGCTGGTTCCGAAAAAGACGAAATTATCTACAACTTCAAGGTTATGACTGTCAACAGTGACGTGAGAGCCTAGTCGCGAGTGCGACGACTGTTTGTTTGATGACAGGAGATATTTCGTCTTGCCCTCGTTCACTGCCAGACCCATTTGTTTTGCTTCCTTGTTAAGTCTGGAGAGAGCAGAACTAACGGCGCGGGTGTTGAGGCCGATGATATCAATATCATCGGCATACGCCAGCAGCTGTACACTCTTGTAAAAGATTGTACCTGCTCGATTAAGTTCTGCAGCTCGAATAATTTTCTCCAGCAGCAGATTGAAAAAGTCGTACGATAGGGAATCGCCTTGTCTGAAACCTCGTTTGGTATCGAACGGCTCGGAGAGGTCCTTCCCGATCCTGACGGAGCTTCTCGTGTTGCTCAACGTCAGTTTACACTGCCGTATTAGTTTTGCGGGGATACCAAATTCAGAAAACGCGGCATAAAGGCAGCTCCTTTTCGTGCTGTCGAAAGCAGCTTTGAAATCGACGAAGAGGTGGTGTGTGTCGATTCTCCTTTCACGGGTCTTTTCCAGGATTTGACGCATGGTGAATACCTGGTCGGTTGTTGATTTACCAGGTCTAAAGCCACACTGATAAGGTCCAATCAGTTTGTTGACGGTGGGCTTTAATCTTTCACACAATACGCTCGACAGAACCTTATATGCGATGTTGAGGAGGCTAACCACACGGTAGTTGGCGCAGATTGTGGGGTCTCCTTTTTTATGGATTGGGCAACCAGTTTGTTTACAGAAGCTGCTTAATTCGGTACATCCCAATAGACCGTTGCAATTTTTACAATGGATAAAAATATCGAACAAAGGATTCGTCTAAAATTTTGCCCACGAGTGGTACAAATACTTCAAAGACGATCGAGAGATCGTTGAAGAGATGTCCCGTTCTGGACGACCTTCGACCTCTTCAACTGATGAAATTATTAAAAAAGTGAAGCATATGATGCTTGAAAATCGTCTGGCAAGTGTTAGAGAAATGACAACAAAGTTCGACATCTCACGCGAGTCCGTACGAATGATTTTGGTGGATTTTTGGGTATTAAACGTGTTCTTACCCGTTGTGAGGACATAAATGACGATCAATATGTGGGCCAATCAAAATCCGTGATCACCGGAAATTCCAACGTGCGTGAATTTATCAAAGTCAGGCGAAATCATCATTGAAATTCTTGGAAATGGAATTGAACATCTCCAAAACATCGATTTATCGCATTTTGACCTGATCATTTGGGCTTATGAAAGGTGCACAAATTGACTGACGACCAAAAATTGCTCAGAATCCAACATTCGAAGGACAATTATTTGACAAAAAATCACATCTTAACCATTTACCACTCCCCATATTCACCTGATATGACACCGTTCGACTTCTTGACGACGTTATGCAGACGTAGGCATTCAAAAGGCTTGCTCCATAATATAAATTAATTTTGCCGAAAAAACCATTTGTTCGGTTTTTTTAAGTCCTGTTTACTTTGGAAAGCACCATGTATTGATGAATAATTTAATATTTTGCGTTTCATATTCACTTCTACATACATATGTACTAGACTAAGTGAAGTACATAGTACATATGTATATGCAGATTTAAAACGACACAATTAAATTAAATTTTTGGAATTTCTAGTAAAATGCCACTTGGAAATTAAATATCAGAATAGGAGCGTGGATTGGTTAAAAGAATGAGTAAATGTGGCATGAAATTTGTCCAAATCGCAACTTTAAATGTGATTAAACAACGTGGGCTTCAAATAATAAGAAAATATGAAAAATGCGCAAATTGCATTCTATAAAAATATAAGTTTTGGGATGAAGAACTCGAAATATAATTTGGACAGACCAGATTATCTTCATAAAATATACAATATAAAGTTCATGGTCGTAGTTCGCTCAGGGAATGGCCAGAATTTTCAAAATATGCTTTAGAGCAGACAAAATGAGCACAGAAATTGATTTGTTGGAGAACGAACTTCTTGATTTTGCAGGTGAGGACAATGCGAACATCCATGTAGGGAAGAAGACAAACACGTTCTTTAATTCTCGGATTGGAGTGGTGGAGTGGCCTACCCTAATCTCCATGGAATTCTTTCAGGAATCTTCCAAGCAATATTATAGCCATGCAATTTCGGTGGAAAGGGACAAACTTGATATCTCCAGTGCCTTATCGAGTGGAATTGGTGAAAATACATATATAATGGGTTGTCAAAAAAGTCTTGCGGTATTTTTATTGAATCAGTTTATGTGGCACCCATACGTCGAGCTTCTCAGTGACTCCAAGCTTCTTCAAATGGTTTATAACGGTCTCTTTCGACCAATTCAGCGATTTTATCGCAATTTTCGACAACTGGCCTTCCGGAGCGGGGCGCATCTTCGACCACCTCTACACCAGAACGGTGTGTATCGGGTCCATAAACTGCACAAATTTTATTGGCGGCTTGAGATGCATTTTTGCCTTTATCATAGTAGTACTGTAATATATGCCGTATTATCTCTTTATTTTGCTCCATGTTTGTGACGCTATAACTCACGAACGACTTAAAAAACCACAATCAATCAAACACGTATTAGCGTATGAAATGAACTTTCCAAAAAGGTATAGCATGTCCCGATGCGACGAATAAAACTAAAAATTTATAAATAAATAATTTTTGAAGAAACACAAAATTGGCGATACTTTTTGAACACACCTCGTATTCTTAGGAACTAATGATTTTAGTTCCATATATTTTCTATATATATATTTATTTTCTTGCAACTCTATCATCTAGGGGTCTATCGATCAAGTGGAAACCGTCTTTTAAGCTTGCTGAAACCACTATTCTTCGCTTAAAATTGCAATTAAATTGGCTAATACATCGTCACTACCGAATTTCGTCAAAAATTGTACTTCAAATTTTTGGCCAATATAAAACTGACCCGATTCTAATATATAACTCTGTTCAAACGATGGAGCGTTAGTAACTCTCTACTAGAACTACACAAAACTTTTGCTTATTACATATATAGTGAAGATTGTGATCCTAAAATTACATCGAGTGAGATAACTCAAATAATTTCGATTTTAAGCTTAGAAAGCTTCATTTAGGAAGATGTTCACGATGGTTACGGCTGTCATCTTAGTACTACTATATTACACCAATGTGGATAACAATCGAAAATGTGAAGGAACATATAATAGTGTCAGAGGGCTCAAATGATCGTTGTATAGGAATTTGTTTCCTGGATTTATAAGTATAATCTGGCAATTAACGAACTTTCTTCAAAATAAGTTGACTTTTTTGCCACCACAACACCATTGTATGAATAAGGGTTTCATAGTTGGAATTTTTGTTTTGCTTCAAAGATAGATTCTTTGCAGACAATACGAGTAGATTTGTAATATTATATGATACGAGTAGACTAAACGATATGATTTGGTTAAAAGAGAAAATGTTGATGGGTACTATGGAGGGATGAAAGTCCACATCAAATTTGTTAACTAGTAATATTTTTCTATGACTGGTGTTGCGAGAAATTATTACATAGATTTTGAGGAACATTTACTTTTTAATGCTGAAGAAGTTTTCTACAACTGTTTTAAGGAACTAAGTTTGTTCAGCACGTAATAACCATTAGCTATTTTCAGTTTAAGTTTTAAGAAATGAAAAAATAACGAGTTGCCCTAAAGCAAGCCAACTATGGCTCATGTCCCCAGAGGTTGAAACGACGGCAACCACACCTGTTCCAATTTAGAATTGGAAATATATTTGCGCTGTGGCGAAAAACCCAAGGATAAGGCTATTGCGCAACTAACCAAAATAAACAAAGGGCGAAGCGCAGAGGCTTTCAGGCAGGTTAAAGCGACAGCAACATTTCAAAAACGCTAGCTATTATGATTCCTAAAAGCTTGACTGCTGACAATGAGTCTAAAATGTGCCGGCGCAGGTGTGCGCAGGTGACGCCGTTCGGGCGCGCGGTCGTCAGCGGCACGAACGTGTGTCTAAAATAAACAATTTTCATTTAATTATGTCTAAATTTGATTGCCTAGCAAACACCGGTAACGGTGTGCCAACTGTAAAAACTACAAAAGTAACAACAAAAACCAACAACATTAACGAAACAATGCTGCAACACAGCAATATGAAAGCAATTTGCAATGAACGCAACAAAAGCATGAACTAACCGTGCGATTCTGTAACGTGAGACAGTATCAAGTCTCTAAATTTGAGATTTTGAGTTAGAGACAATTTTTGAGACTTGAGACGATTTTGCTATTCTGTAAGTGATAGTCTCAAAATCTATTACATTTCATTATTCAGAGATGTTTTTACACTTGAATGATAATAAATATGTCGATAACAAATATTAACTTTTCTATAACATAGTCAAAAAACATAATTATCAAAAAATATGAAAATATATGTTGACTTTGTTTCATAATATTTACAAAATTTATATAAAATTTATTTATTTTTAACCTTTTCGTGCTTGAATTGCTTACAAAATGTAAAAAAACGACAATCGATTAATATCTATGATGATCTCTATTCAGTACATTGAAAATGACAGCAAGACTTCTTTTTAGTTTTGTGACCAGCTAACTGCCAGGTCTCAATATTTTGAGACTAACGCTAGAGACTGTTTAGTGAATAGTAACTAGTATCAAATTGATACTTTGTCTCAAAATGTCTCAAATAGAGACTAGAGACTGGTTACAGAATCCCGCTATAAATATGCTGTGCGTTGTTATGCTATGTTATGTCTGTATTGGTGTGGCATAAAACACAATAACAATAATAATAACATCAACATTGCGGCAGCCAAACACACACATATACGCATGCATTTATGTTTCTGAGCGCTTGAGTTTGCATTTCTTGCACGAAATGCCGGCGGCGGCCTTCAGCTGCGGCGCCGCCAATGAGCGCGCTGACAAATTGCCAACACGCGATCATGTTGCATGTGGCAAGGGATGATGAGACACTGCTGACACTGTGGCAAAGCGGGAAATTTCGGATTTTCCTTACCGTTGTTTCCAAATGTAACTGTTCACCAACCGACACATGCATATGTATGTACATCTGCATATGGGCGCATATTTACTTACGACAAGCATTGTGTGCGAAAACCATTGGGGTGGCAACTTGCGTTTTGAATGACTTCATTTGTTATGCACAAGCATTAGCGCTTGGGAGGGTTCTATGGGCGCTTGAATGCTTCAATGATCAACTCAATCTCCTATTCGCATACCTAAGTGTACTCACCGGCTAGCAGCCATGTGTGTTTGTTTGTATGCCGGTGTTTGCTTGCCTGTTTGCCAAGGCCTATTCACATTTTTTGCTTGTTATTTGAAAGTCACAACTTGATTGTGTGCATTTCATTGCTTCATTTCTTGACGCCCTTCAGGCTTGACTGTTTCCTACCCATACCCCTGGGCCACCTATGCTCTATGGGCATGTCAGCCCTTTCGTGTTTCTTTACGTTTTCTTTGGCTAAAAGTTTAGTTTGTCCTCTGAAGGAACTTGACGCGGACGCGTGGGGAATGTCAAAACGTTAAGAGTTGCAATCAAGTGAATAAGGATAAGAACATCAGAATTTGGCGGTGGAAGGAAGAGTTGCCAACCTCTTACAATTATTTATAAATATGACACTAAAAACATCTATTAATTTATTAGATTTTCTTATCCGTGTATTCTAGTTCTTTCTGCCCCTTTTCTACTTCCGTTTGAAGCCTTACAAGCCGATTTGCAGTTTTATTGGATTCTTCCATTTTCTCTTTATGAACCGGCTCCCAAAGCACTGAAAACCTTTTAAACTGCATGGGTTCTTGAATGCTTTGCAACTGATTTGTCTCAAGGAGTACAGATCCGACATAGGTAATGGTGTATCTACCGCAGTCAACAATATGCTTTTCAACGAGATTATGAACCAAAGTAAAAATTAGTCTTACCACAAAAAAAATTTGGTCCTTTCCCACTGCAAGAAAGTCGAATACCTACCATTAACAGGCCAACAAACGGCCACGGTTCCTATATAAAGTTTAAGTCTCCAAAGACGTTTAAAAGGACAGATGCCTGTACCGGAAGGGAAAGGTACCAAGGACTACTATAATAAGTGCTTTTAGACCAGCTGAATAAGATATTGAGGAGGGTGCTTAAGATCCTGCACCAGAGTTTTCTAGATTATTAGTAGCCCACCAAAATCTTTAACCTTCTCAAATCGGTTAGGGGATTTGAAAAAGGTTGTTTTTACGGGTTTTTATTTATAGTTGCTTAAGGCTTTACACTGGAAGGGATTAAGGGGGTATTCTACTCAAGGAATTTGAAAAAATCGAAATTTTTTTTCTCATAATTCGATAGTTTTGATATTCAAAAATATCTCCCTAAAAGGATATTTCAAAACTCAAATTATTTTCAAAGTTTTAGTGACGTGGCAACTAGACCGGTTGAGCGAATATCGTATAACGTAAAACTTTATACGCGTTTTTCTCGAAACTACTTTTTTCCACACGGTACCGGCATTATCTCAAGTTCTATACAACCGATTTACTTGAAATTTTGTGTGAACCTTCCTTATATAAAACTTTATCGTTTCTACCAGCATCGTGTCAAAATTTTTGTTTTTAATATTTTAAAAAAATTCATATTTTTAAAAAATTTCAAAAAAAGCGTAAAAAATGATTTTTATTTTCAAGCAGTCGCCATTTTCAAAATTGTTTTCCTCGTGTTCCCTGAGGTAGGGACTATCCCAGCAACCTTAGTGGTTAAGAATTTCTTTCGTTTTTTTTTTCAGACCACCAGGAGAGTCAGGATCAATGTCACCAGGATGCGCAATTTTTTGAACAAAGGTTTTTCAAAGTCAATATGTTGTTTGCGGAAAAGACTTCGGGCTAAAAGATGTATGTTTAGAAGTATAGATACCTTGTCGTCTAGTAGACTTCTACTTTCTTGCAAGTAAGCGTTTATGAAACTGAAGTGACCTCTAGAGTATTCGTAACCTTATAATATAGAAAAATAAATTTAAATTTTGAAGACATGTGGCAACACTACAAAACCATGTTCTGCTTAAAATTGGCCATTCTGTGCAGTAGCGTGTAGAAGCTGGTAGAACAGCTGAGCGCATGACTTTCATTACGCCGGGCGGCGGCTCTCGTATCAGAAAAATTATGCACCCTCAAATCGATCACAAAGCCGAGTGGCAGGGGCAAAAGGAAATTAGTGTGCCAACTGAAGTTACACACACATCTGCGTGTAGTGAAAGTGCTTGAGAGCTCACAATTCAATTCCAAATCGTAACTACACATAAAATCAGGGACAGCAAAATGCATACCGCGGGGTTTAAATGCGCACAACAGAGGGTGGGTGGGTGCGCTTAATAGTTTATGTGAGCCGAGCTGGCCGAGTGGGTGAAAGGCGCATTGAGCAAAGCACTAAATAATTGCCCATATGTGCAGTGGCAGCAACAGCAATAGCAGCAACGATAAACTAACTAAGTGCGGCAGCTTTGCATTGCCACAACAGCGTAATAGCGGCGAAGGCGAACGTTAGCAGCGGGCACAGGCTTTTGCGCCCTAATGAATACTCATGGGGTTAGATTTTTCCATTTCAATTTATGCTCATTTATTCTATCAATTTAACGACGAAAATGCACTCAAGCGCGCACACACACGCGTGCGGTGAGTCGTCGTATGTGCGGAGAATTCTATGGCATCAAAAAAAGTGGAAAAGAAAATCTGTCAGTAGAAATTTATATTTAGAGCATTTGCAATTGCAAAAGGGAGTGGCTGGAAACGAGAAATACCAGCTTTTGCTCGTTTGCAAGGCGGCACTGCAACCGCGCTTACTCACCAATAAATGCGTACGAGCCACGCTTTGTTGTACGCAGTTTGCATCAAACATTTTCGAACAAGTTGAAGTCAGATGTCATATCAATATTTACTGCTATGTTGTTGGCTGTCTGTTTATATTGCCGTCACTCCGTTAGATTGCCACTTGACATGCAACAAAGTTGAGTTGTCAAATGTAAGACAATTATTGCTTATTTGCCTTTTGATTTTGCTGCCTCTCAAGTGTGTCCCGCAAAACAACAATGGGGTATCAATACTTCAGTTACAAATAATAAATTTATACAAATGTACATATGAGTTGGGATTTCCATAAGGATGTGATATTTGCTCTGCATTGTTGTGGCAACTTCATTTGCGGTTTAAAGCACGCAATTTTTGATTTTAGTCGTTATATAAATAGCATATTGAAAAGTGTAGTAGGAACGATTAAATGCGGAGCTAGCTGTCATTTTAGTTATTGAATTTGAATTCCACCCCGGTTTGGGACGCTTCTGTTATGTTCCAATAACGTAAATATGTACATATATTAGGAAAATTGCTGTGTGCTAGGCTACGTCTCAGACTCCACAAAGGAAGTGGCTAATCAAATAAATTCTCTCTGGATTCCTAAAATTGTTGCAATATATTCTTCGAATTAGTCCCATTACTGCATATTACGTCAAAACTATGTTCATCCAGAGAATTTAGTTTTAATAACAAAAGTTTCTGAAGACGGAATAATCTCGTATATCGGTTCCTTGAAATACCAAAAAGTAAAAGCCAAGACGGAAGAGGAAAGTACTAAGTATTCCCGACAGCTTCCATATTTGGCTTTAGGCAGCATTTTCAGTTGTCTTACCAGATGGTTGAAAAAACCCTCTTTTACCAGTTAGAATCCCTTTAACTATATAAAGAATTCTACAAGTACAGAAAAGTACTCCCATCTGCTTTCAGGCAAAGTTTAGCGATAGAAAGGTAGAGTTTCTTGAAGGCGTCTAGCCTTCCACTATTGTAAACATGATATTTACCGTGCGATTCTGTAACGTGAGACAGTATCAAGTTTCTAAATTTGAGATTTTGAGTTAGAGACAATTTTTGAGACTTGAGACGATTTTGCTATTCTGTAAGTGACAGTCTCAAAATCTATTACATTTCATTATTCAGAGATGTTTTTACACTTGAATGATAATAAATATGTCGATAACAAATATTAACTTTTCTATAACATAGTCAAAAAACATAATTGTCAATAAAAATGAAAATGTTGATTTTGTTTCATAATATTTACAAAATTTATGTAAAATTTATTTATTTTTAACCTTTTCGTGTTTGAATTGCTCACAAAATGTAAAAAAACGACAATCGATTAATATCTATGATGATCTCTATTCAGTACATTGAAAATGGCAGCAAGAGTTCTTTTTAGTTTTGTGACCAGCTAACTACCAGGTCTCAATATTTTGAGACTAACGCTAGAGATTGTTTAGTGAATAGTAACTAGGATCAAATTGATACTTTGTCTCAAAATGTCTCAAATAGAGACTAGAGACTGGTTACAGAATCCCGCTAGTATTTAAAAAACGTTATAGTTGTTTAAAATAAGAGTGCTAATTAGACTCAGATATAAAGATTGAAAATTGAAATGTTCTGCGGGCTGTAGTCTGTAGTGCCCTGCCAGGTAGCCTTACTCTTGAGTTCCAAAACATTTTCGAAGGAACTCAACAACTAACAGGAGGTAGCTTCCTGGCGAGCTTGACCAGCATAGGGGCACAGTTCTCAAAAATTATAGAATGTTCAAATCAATATTTAAAAACTCTAGTACCAAACTTGACCACAGCATATATGCACACAATGATTTTTTTTTTCTAATTTTACGCTTATGGAAATATTTAAGCTGTCTTCGCGAGAAAAGAGACCTCTGAAATTTAGTATTTCCATGCGATGAAAATTAATTCAATTTTAATTGACTTAGTGCCGATACCTCAAAGCTGGAATATTATATAATTAGCTCATAGTCTCCAGTAAAGAGTTTCACTAAAGCTTCCACCTCTTATTGCTCTCCTTTAGTGATGAGCGTTGTTGCGATTTTTCAAATTCTTTGATTTTAGTGATTATTTTTAAATCACTGTGAATTTATATTGATATTGCGATCGCAACTAAAACAACCTAAATTTAAAAAAATTTATACTGTATATTTATTTTTTAAATTCATCACATACGTTTTCAACTTTTTGTTTTAACAAAAAATAAAATTAAAACTATAATTAAATTAAAATAAACAAGTAAGAAAGCGCCAAGTTTGGGTGAAACCGAAAATTTTACACTCTTGCAACTTGCACGAATCATGTTGTAAAATTTCAACCAGAATCTATATGATTCATACACCGACCGACAAATTCGGCAAAAGATTTGTCAGAAAAACGGAAATGAGTATACGTAGTACGTGGTAGTTGGAGAAGTATCGATTCGATTTTATCTATTTATTATTATCAAGCAACATACTTTAAGAATGTTCTCTGAAATTCATTCAAGTACCTCACATACAATCACCAATCATATGGTACAAAGTCAGCCGAGTTTTTGAAAATCGTGGTAATTGTTATATGAGGGCTAAGTCAAGTTTTCGCCCAGTTGTATCTATTTTATGCAGAAAATATACTGTTATGAGTAAACATGTTCTGTAATTTTCGTTCAGATAACTTAAATATTGGCTGATAAAATGCGGTGTAAAGTCACCTAGATATTCGAAAATCTTTGTATTAGGTATATATATATAGGGCTCAGGGAAGTATTGATCCATATTGGCACGCTTTAAGTAGAATCAGACATCAATCTTCTAACACCTAAGCTCTGCACTTCCTAGAATGTAAGAGGGAACTTTATATCTAAGCTTAACAAAAATATAGTTGTATAAAAGAATGTGAAGTACAGATATTTCAATTCAGTACGTTAACCAAAATCACTAGATTCATGTTTTTCGTGATTTTTTAAATACCACCCCGCGTTTCGCAAAACATAATTAGCATACCAAGTTACATCGAGATATCTCAAGTTTTACTCAAGTTACAGCTAGCACAGATGAACGAACTGACGGACAGACTGTCACCCGGATTTGAGCTCGACTCTTTATTGCAATCATTTATATATAGTATATGTCCAACCCTATCTATCTCGCTTAGTTTTAAGTGATACATACAACCGTTAGGTGAACAAGACTATTATACTTTGAGCAACAGGTTGCAAAAGGATAAATATGCCATTTCTTAAAAATTCACCCATTTTTCGGAATAAGGTGGTATAAAGTCAAACACAGGTATTGAGGTTACTTTTAGAACGGAAATATCATACCATGAAGACGATTCTTTTGTGAAGATAAAGAGTGTGTTGGAGTTAAAAATGGAGTCTTGTAGGTAGTAGGCGTGGTTGGGACTTGATTTTGCCTATTTTCAAATTGGGAGATAATTATGTTAAGGGGTTACGCGGCTTCCAGAGGTTTTTGTACCTGCAAAAGTATTTTAAAGATTTTTTTAATATATGATTACTTATATTAATTATCTGAAAAATAAAATATGGAATAACTAAAGTATTTGAACAATGTCTACTTTAGATCTTGAATTGTATTTGGATGGTTGGCGTAACACTTATCTTTAACAGCTCTCCACAGAAAATAATCCAACAGAGTTAAATCGCAGCTTCTGGGCGTACAATTCACATCACCTCTTTTACTGATTATGCGACTTTCAAAGATTTGGGCGTAAAAGATTGAGAGTAGCGTTTGCTGTATGGCACGTCCTGCTGGAACCAAATGTTCTCCAAGTCTTCCGCTTCAATTTGCTTGAAGAAAAATTCGGTTAGCATTGCGCGATATCGCTCACCATTGATGGTTACGGCGGTTCCTTTTTCATTTTCGAAGAAAAATGGGCCGATGATTCCACCAGACCAAAATTCGCACCATACAGTGATTCGTGCTGGGTGCATTGGCTTCTCGACGATTATGTGCGGGTTTTCTGTGCCCCAAATGCGACAATTCTGCTTGTTAACGTAACCATCGAGGTGGAAATGAGCCTCTTCCGAAAAGATGATTTTTCGGTAAAATTGACCATCCACTTGACTCACCACTTTGGAAAAAAGTTTTCAATATTTCCCAGTTATCTTCTAGTCAATAGCGACCCACTCCGTAAATTTTAGACTTTTTACTGAATATCTGTCACTTTTCGAATGGTATTTGACGTTTCCAATGTCGAAATATAGATAATTCATATTTAAAACGTTAGATGGCCCACCCGTTATTATTTTAAAGATGTGTACACAATTTCACCTAAATCCGTCCATAACTTTTCGAGAAATCGGGACCATCGACAGTTTTGAGAAAAACGCGTTTAAAGATGGCGCACTTAGCGTAGCTGGTTTCGAGCGCAAAGTCCTCAAGACTGCAGCTCTGAAATTATTACTCGAATTAACTTGAAAATTTAGGACGATTTTCTAGAGGTGTTGTAGAATTTAATAAGACAAACAAAAAATATCGATTTTTTTTTTTTAATTTTTAAACTCATCATTTATTGTTATATAAGTATCTGCATCAATTTAGTGCAATGTTGACAGGGGTATACAATTTCTTCTTGACCTCTCTTGCTTAAGCTTAAAATTTCGAATATCTTTCGAAGGTAGCTTCCGCACTTTTAGTCATATGTATAAAAGATTTATAGGGGTGTACATTTCCAGACTGTTAAAAGAAAAGCTTTTAAAAATGTTTCCTATGATATAGTTTTAGTAACTTTGAAAAGTGTTAGGTGTTGCAAAGTCTTATTTATATTCTGTAGCATGTTGCAAGCGCATAAAGATATATAGTATAATGATTGAGTTTCGCACTTTCTCGCATAAAAACGATTTTCCTACTAAATTCTACAGTTTAGCGCAAACGAGAAAATCGCATAAAATCTTAAAAGCTATAAAATGGAAAACTAAGGCTCTAAACTGCTACACAGATAAGTGGCATTCCTTTGCCATTTTGCTATGCATTTCAATCAGTCGGCTACCGTACATATCCGACGCCCCTCAACTGAATGGTTTAACGACTGGCAGCTAAAACGCTTTGTAATTTGTATTTTGCAATTCGTTTCAATTCATTGCAATACAATTCAATTGCTTTGCACTAAATTTATTTGAGAACCTCTGCGGCGACGTGTGCAGAGATCGCTCTGCTTGTGTGTACATTTGAAGTTGCTGTTGCATGTGAACCAGTTTTTATTATCTGCCATTTGCAAGCCCTGTGCAAGTGTTGGACGAGTGAAAGTTCTCAAAGCTCTAGCAGCAGAGCATTAAACGCCAATAAATTTCATGTGGCAACTACACACTGGGGCACAACGCTTCATCTACCAGCTGTTTATCGGCTGTCCTCGGCAGCCCGTTTTCACAATTTTGATGAGCCTATTTATGCATGCATTTGATTATTCATTCTTGCATTCGCTCAGCCATTCGTTCGCTCGCTCATTGGACAATGGACCAGGCACCAAAGGTAGACAACTGTGGTAAATTCACTGTGATTATAAAATCTAATTGCGCTCCCCATTAATTCCGAGCGTACTAAATACACTTTGCGACCGGCAGTAAAATGCGTTTGTCGTTGAAAAATGGGGCAACACCATTGCGATTCATTCATCTGCGGGCGCATTTTAATTTTTGTTTCCCTTAGAAACTTTTGGAGCTGCTTGGTGGTTAGTGCTTTGGCGCATTGTGGCTATGATGGGGTCTCGAAAAATAGAATAGAGAATACAACTGGTTTGATACTAATGACTTCAGAATAACTATTATATATAAGAAGCGAGACAATCACATCCCAGAATCTCTCGATGAGTTAATTAAGGCGATATTATTAATTATAAATTATAACAATACTGATTCATTGAGAACTTAGTTAACAAAGTAATTTCCGTGAAGCTGTGATAACATTGCAACCTTTTTCGAAATTCTATTAGGGCAGCGATCACTAAGGTTAACCTACAATTAGATATTTGTAAAATTATTCCACGTTGTTATAAGAATGCTAAGCTCTCTTTTAGAAAATAAGGTTTTTAGTTCTCACCGTGAAAAAGTTACCGAACTTCAACCAGCGTTGCTGTGGAATCCAAGACAGATTTGCTTAGTTGTCAGAATTACAAATCAGCAGAGGTTAACTAATATGACAAAACTAGAAAATTTAAACTAAATTTGGAAGCAATCCTATTATTAGCTTAAGAAAGTAAGGAAAGGCATCAAGTTCGTTATTATGATCTCTTAAAATTGTTTCTTTTAATTTTAAGAGATCACAGTAGTCCACTTGATGCTCCCAGGGTGTCGTAAATGAAATTTAACTTGCAAAAAATTTTAATTTCTTATTACTGGTAATAAAACTGATACAATTGGTTCTCGTTCTGTTCTACATTCATTAAGTTGAGATCGATTGGCACTTAGGTGACAGGATTTTAATTTGTATGATAGACTTCGTCTTATCGCACTATGTTTGAATTCGATCTTGTGGTTTTCACCAGTTAATTATTCGAATTCAAGTTGAGTTGTTGATTTCAAAGCGAAGCTGAAAATCAATTTGGGTATCTATTGTAAGACCCTTTCCAATTGCCGCATTCACACCGGAAGTACATGCATTTTTACATATAAGAGATGAATGTAAACGATAAGGTGTTCAATTGAATACACTGCGGCCGGCTGCTAAGCCATGAACAGAGACAGCGCTGCACGAGCCAGCGCTCCTATGGCGACATCGCAGCACACGAAAGTGGCTCAGTGATTAATTGTTTCCGATGCATTCTCGCCTATTCACCTCGCTAGCCGACCGGATCGTCGGCATATTTGGTTGACTGAGCCTCTCTCATGTACGTATGTCATACAATTGCGATTTATTAATTTGTGCCGCAATTGTTTACGCATGGACACAAACAATGATTATACATTTGTATGTGAATGGCTTTGTAAGTTGCGCTTCATTCCCTACATCAAATAGCTTTAGTGCGGCAATTTTCGCATTCCAACTATACAAGCACACACAATTAAGTGACTTGTCGACGTAAATACATATACACACACAGACATTAGTATGGTATAGCAGATTTACTAACTTTACCCCGCTGACACAAAGTTTACTTGCAATCAAAACTCAAAATAAAGGACATTCAAGCAAATAAGCAAGCCTCTATGGAATCAATTGCAAATATACACATCGATATAAATATTACATACTTATAAATATCTATACTCACACATGCATACCAACAACAATAGCGTCAGCGCTCATATGCAGTTTTAATAGTTTTTCATTTCGATTGAGGGAAATGTCAGCACACAAAATACAATCAATCAACCTTAAATCGATGGACACGCTTCCGAATGCTACTCGTACTACCGTATATACAATGTACATTCATACGTACAGGCGAAACAATGTGTGAAAAGGAAGACGAATATACGAATAACAGAAAATGAATTCGTGTGTGAAGTTTAAATTGGTCTAGGAAGCGGGCTTGTAGAGCGCTCAGCATTCCTAATACTCCACACACATACATCCATACATACCCATATCGAATCCTGCATTTATTGGAAGCATGCAAAAGGCGTTGCAGCAAATTGAAAAGCTGTTCACAAATAAAAAGAAAAAACAACAAAAGTAAAAAACTCTAAAACCCGGATATTTGTTCACTAAGTAATTGAATGTCCTGCGATTAGTTTGCTGCTATAAATAATTGGAAAACGATATTTCAAAGTGTGAGTGATATTTCTGAAGTTGTTAAAGTGATGTGGATTAATGAAAGGGGAGGGTGAAGTGACTTATGCAATCAAGTCGATTTATGACAACTTGTTACCTTGTTGCAATTGTTAAATTCCATTTCATCGCATTTAATTTTTTGAATACGACAAGGAATTTTAAAAGCATTCGCTAAACTCACAAAAATGGAATGTTGAATATAGCGTCAATGAGTTCATGACGCCTGTGAGAGAGTCCGGAATATCCAAGCCATTGATGGACAAGACGCCCTTTATTCAGGAATTCTGATTAAGATACTTGGATATATAAAATATACTATATATTATACTATATACCTGTGTACATATGAAAGGTGGTGGGCGGTTATTAGAAAGATTGCGTGAAATGTTCAGGAAAGGAGTTCAGAAAAGCTCGTCTCTAATAACTAGTGGTCTTACTAGATTAACCGTGCGATTCTGTAACGTGAGACAGTATCAAGTCTCTAAATTTGAGATTTTGAGTTAGAGACAACTTTAGAGACTTGAGACGATTTTGCTATTCTGTAAGTGACGGTCTCAAAATCTATTACATTTCATTATTCAGAGATGTTTTTACACTTGAATGATAATAAATATGTCGATAACAAATATTAACTTTTCTATAACATAGTCAAAAAACATAATTATCAATAAAAATGAAAATATATGTTGACTTTGTATTTACAAAATTTATGTAAAATTTATTTATTTTTAACCTTTTCGTGTTTGAATTGCTTACAAAATGTAAAAAAACGACAATCGATTAATATCTATGATGATCTCTATTCAGTACATTGAAAATGGCAGCAGGTTTTCTTTTTAGTTTTGTGACCAGCTAACTGCCTGGTCTCAATATTTTGAGACTAACGCTAGAGACTGTTTAGTGAATAGTAACAAGTATCAAATTGATACTTTGTCTCAAATAGAGATTAGAGACCGCTTAAAATAAAAATGTATATACTTGCTTTGGGGGTAACAGTATCTTTTGAAAGGCTCGTAGCGTCTGCATACTTTGTACTCTCAGTAAAGGACACCCAACGAACTTTTATTATTCACAGATCTCCAGAAAATGATAGAAACAATCACATGTCATTTTTGAAACAAAAGTTAATTATAGTAGTATACATATATATGTAATATATACGTAGTATTCAAATGCCAAAAATTTGTTTTTTCTATAAAGTTAAAAGAAGTTTTCAAGTTGGTTGATAACTTTCGGCAATGGACTGAGCCTGATAAACTTCGGAACGTCATTGTCTCATGTCTTATCAAGCTATAAAGAGTTTTGAGCAGCATAATGGTACTTAAATAACAACAAAGTTTCGAAAAATAATGCACTACCGTCTAAACTGTTGAAAATTATTAACAATGTTATGAGAGAAAGCGTGACTAATAAGTCAACAATATACCAGACATTGACATTGATGCAATATCGGATAAGACTCGAGAGAAAGTGATCTGCAAACACTTGATATTGATCTGAATTTAATATGTTTGTAAAGCTCAAACGGGTTTTAACAGAAGCCAATCAGTACACGAAAAACTTCGCTGGCGGTTTAATACAGAACAACGTTTTCGACAGAGCGCAACCTATGTAAGTCACCTTGAGCTTTCACTCGTTTCCAATTGCCTTAAAGCCACTACTTTGGAGAAATATTTAAAAGGAAAGTGCAAAGTCTAAACCTAAAACGATTTCCTAAACTTGGATTTACCCCTTTAGCTCATCAAGAACTTAATAATCTTTGCACTAACCAATCAGTTTACAGTATTTCGGTATTTATCGTTTATTAATTGTAATAGATGAATTATAAATGACATTCAGATTCTTGGAAATATAGTGGATATACTAAACTCTAAACAAAGCTATGCCTTGGAATAAATTATTTTATATATTTATATACAACACTTATAATATTATAAATTATGTATGAAAATTCATTATATCTCAAACTCAACTTTAATCGCAGCTTTGGGGTTGATCATCAACAATATTTACAAAGAGGAGTTTATCACTATGAATACTTACCACTATTTCGGAATTGATAGAGGTATAACACTTTTCAGCAGCAAACTTTGCAATAATTAATGTTAAATTAAATTTACTATTCGTTTTCGTTTTCAAATTAAAGTAAATTCGAATATTGAAGATTACATAACATTTAATAATATGTAAATATTAATAAGATTAATAATAATAAAAGTAATGTAATGCAAACATGTTAAATATATCTATTGCTCACTAAAAAATCACAGGTTTTTAATTATCGCAACATACAGTGAATCAATAAAATTTACATACACCTAGTTCTATTAAATTACGACACGTTTATTTGTTTTAAAATTAATAAATTTTATGTTTTTTTATCCATTTGAAGATTTGTATATTTAACATTAAATATAGCACATCAAAATATGTTTTTTTTATACAAATAAAAAAATTAATGCTTAAGCTTAAAATGGGCACTAATTTATATCAAAAAAGTTTACATATCACCAATGATTATTTTTATAGTATAAATCAAAAGTAATAACAATAGTTCTAGCCGTGTTTGGTCTACATTTTGTTGCAATTATTGTCCCTAGACGTTGACGTATGCACCAGATTCGATTTTTATTAATATTATTTTCGGATATTTTGATCCACTAAACAAATCCAAATGTCCAAATGCAGATGCAGCCATACGCTTCCAAACCATTACAGAATTCCTGTCCATTGTCGAATGTTTAGAAGATATAAAAGTTGTTTACGACCAATACCCTTTCAATTTCCCTTAAATTTTTCTTTGGATAATTAATTGTAGGAGCTTATACTTAGGATGTTTCAGAATACATATATCCCAGGTAGTCTTTAGCAACTCTCTATTGCGGTTTGTTTGTAACTCCATCTATTCATGGAATTTTTAGGATTCTTCTAACAAGCCATAACTCGCAAGACTCTAGCTAGTTGATATCTGTGATTTTCAGAGTCCACGTTTCCATGGCATAGAAACTCACTGATTAAACAAAGCATTTAATAAAAAGTATTTTGAATTTGATGTGGAGGTCCGACCGAACCGAAAACCTTCAAGCTGAAGTGTTTTCTTCCATCCGGACAACGTGACCTAGGCAAGCAGCCGCTGTCTCTTGATTCGCTGAACTATGTCAATGTCGCCGTATATCTCGCACGCTCCTTCGACTGCGTTACTCTCCGTGGCCAATGCGCTATGGACCGTAAATCTTCCGCAAGATCTTTGTCCCAAACTCTTCAATGATGGCATTGTCCATGTCCGCATCACATAACAAAGCGGAAATGATGAACAACTTGTAGAGTTTGTATTTATTCCTTGAAAGAGGTCTTTACATTTCAATTGCCTACTCAGTCCTAACATGTGCTACGTTGGCAAGAACATCGTTGACGTACGCCGGCAGACGAACACTCTTAGAGAAGATTCTCTCTTTAGCTCTCCAGTTCGTTTTATTTTCTCCATAATAGATTGAATAAGTCACATGATAGGGTGTCCCCTTGTCTGAAACCTC
>CM050325.1:152585820-152610820 GCA_027475135.1 Bactrocera correcta | reverse complement strand
GCTTGCAAGCATCTTAGTCCAAAAAATTAAATGTATGGGCGTAATCGGGCAACTTCACGCCTACAAAATGCCTTAATCTAATAAAATGCACAACGATAAAGCACCTATTCACAGTGTTCAAATATTAAAGACTAAGGTTGAAGATCAAAACGTCGACTTAGTATTCCTCTAAAAGGGAAAAATTATTGATCATAATTTTCTTTAAATTATATTAGAAAATTGTAAGAATCCCTACCTAACCAAATACTTAAGATCATTCCCATCAAGGTGGATGGACTCGTTATTAATATAATATTCCAATGTTTAAAGGACTAAGTTCAGGTACAAACGAACATTTTATACTCTTGCAACTTGCAAGAATCAAAGGCAGGGAATATCTTATGATGTAAAACGTCAACCGGATTCTAAGCAATTTTATATTTGTGAAATTAAATCATTATGAGTAATATATGGGAGTTGGAGTAGTATCGACCCGATTGTGTCTATGCGATTGCGAGAGTTTAAAAAGATGATATGTGCTAAAGACGACCTAATTTAAATTGATAATTTTTATACTCTTGCAACCTGTTGCTATCGAGTATAATAGTTTAGTTTCACTTTTTGGTGAAACGCGGGACCCGACCAAACTGATTTTGATTAAATTTAGCATTCTTCTCGTATTCTCATATCACTGTGTGAAAATGGGAAAATCCGGCGAAACTGAATTTAAATTTCTCTTTGATACTTCCACTTTCCAGTATACATCAACACAAGGAAGCAGTTGATATGACGTGATAAAAGTTTGCATTAATACTTCTCTTTCGATGTGCCACGTTATGACCAAAAATTGTCCAAATCCAACCAAAACTGTTTAAGACCTCAGGTATCGAATATCTCTAAATGGACCGCAGTATCTATAGATGACTTTTGACCGATAATATCATTGAATGTGTGAGATATATAAGTAAAATTGAATTTCAAACAGAATCCTTTCCTGACAATAGTAATTCTGTGTATAAAAAATGGCTTCAATCGGGTCAATACTTCCCTGAGCTTCCAAAACAAATGACTGGTGATGACCGCTGTTAACTCGGCCACAATCGCATAAGCGGTGTCTACGCCAGTAACAAAGCGGAATATTTTAAGTTAGTGTACACGATGGGCGTAGTACCGCTGTATACTATGCAAAAAGCGCTCGTATGTCGAGACAATCTAAGTACATGCATATGTGTAACATCAAAAATGTGAGACTTTGCCATAGAATTGTGAGATTGCAACACTAGGGTTGCCAAATCCCGAAATATAAAAGACAACCGACGTCATCTCTCTGTTCAAAGTATGCCATCTTTCAAAGTCTCTAAGCCATCGGCGTTAATACATACATAGGTATGCCTATAGAGTTTTGCATAATCCTATGAGCATTGTCTCACTTTCACGCCCCATATCATCCACTTATTGTGCGAGAGGCCAACAAAAGAGTCATTGATCCTTACACCACCGTGTGCTGTACGCCCACGCATACATGACAATGCTGCCGTCACTGTCGCTGAAGAAATTATACAACATTAACGAACCCACAATAGCTGTTACCCACCTGTGTATTTCTGTTTATATAGGCATGCGTGTGTGTATGTTAGTGTATGCATAGCTGGCAACAACAAAGCTAGTTGATCGCACCGGCCGCATGATAAGGGGGCTGCTGATATTTATTTATATAAATGTGAATGGTTTTTGTGTATATGTATATGTTTTTGTGTATCAAATACTGTCAAACGTTTTCACACTTTCGCGCGTGTTACAGCATCTCAATAAATACACACATTTCGTTGCAACATTTTATAAGCTGATTGCTGGCTGATGGTGCCACTCTAACCTTTCTCCCTTCATAGAATACAACAAGCTTACATTTTTACATATATGTACATACATAAAGTCTACATATGTATTTACGAAAACATTTTTGGGGGTGTTTGCTGCTTTGCTCATCTATCTTTTGCGCGAAAGCATGACTCGCTCCAATTTAAATATAACCTAATGTGCACAATTGGGAATTGTTTCAGACGATTGAATAAAAATACCGGCGACAATGTTGCCGCATACGCTTGAATACCTCCCAGCAGCCAAAAAAAAATGAAATCCTAAAAGTAGCCGCAGCAGCAACCCCCAACAGAACAGCGCGCATTTGGTAATGAAAATGGTAGTGGTGGTGGTGGCAATGCACGGCTGTCACTTTCACATCAACTGTAATTCTATTTGTCATTCTGATTATGACATTGTAATGCTTTAATTGATGCGATATGAATACGCCGAATAAACGCATATTAACAAGCGCGCGGTTGAAATCGCGCCCAAGCGCTTGAATGCGTAGAATTAAAAGTCGTCGAATAAATACAGGGTGACTGCAGCGACGCGGTGGGCAACGCAAAGGAAAATCCTAAAATCTCATGGCGCTCTTGTTGCTGTGCTGCAGTGACAATGCGACAGCAAGCGTGTGACTAGCACTCGCAACTCTGGCGCCCAATCGATAACCACCGCGCTACAATGCTCAAAAAGGCCACAAAAAATACAATTTTTGAAAGCTTACCCTTATCACACGTTCGACTGCATGGCTACTGTGGTACGCGGGTTGCGGCTGTTTACAGTGACATGACATTCAACATTTACTTTAAGGCTTTGCACACTTTACACTCTTTTGCTTTTTTGGCGCTTTATTGCCGCTCGAATGCGCTTTTTTGCTAGACAAAAAATATACGGATATAATACTTTTTCATTTTTTGTTCAGCGAAACATTACCTCAGCAAATTTTTATTTTTATTTTTTTTTTGATCTATCAGAATTGTTGCTTTTATTTTTACAGCTGATTTTTCTTGTTGCCCTTTTGTTAAACTTGTGTTAATCTCTCGGAATTGTTTGCATGCTGTACTTGCAAACATTTCACTTATCGGTATTTTTTATAGTTCCTCCCCTCATCATTAAATTGCTTGTAAAAATGTGGGCATATGTTTGGTAGCGCGTTTCCGTTTTGCTCTGGGCAATTTTTTACATGAAGATTATCGGCTGAGCTAAAAATTTATGCGGGCCACTGTAATTAAAGAAAGTGCAAGTCAGTATAATGTAAAGCTTAAGGGTAGCAAGAGAAGAAGCTCCATAAAAATTACTTCAAAGTGAGGCATGGATTAAAAAAAGAAACATATTCGTATCGCAGAAACTCGGTTGTTAGTCAAACTTCTTCAAACAGCTGGTGCCAGCTCATCAAGCTGGGTGTCTTGTGGAGCGCCGTTACTGTAGTAGAAGCAAAATGTGAAGTTTGTGCCTAGCGTGAGTATATTAGAATTTAAAGCGCCTTTAGACAATCTCAATACAACCCTGATTAATTTATACTTCGGGTTGTGAATCCTCATAGATACTCGTTGATGAATTGAAACAATTTTCTTTGAGTTCGTTGAAGTTTTCAACAGACAGAACATTATATTTATTTAAGGCTTCACTAAATGTATAATGGTTGCAACCTTTAATTGCGTTCTCATTTCGCTTAATTTTTGTTCATTCATTATAGTTCTATCTACAACACATGTCCATTACAAAACAAAATAGGTTCCGGTTTTCGCATTGAGGGTCTTTAGAGACGTTAAAATACGACACATTATTTGGTTGATCCAGACACTGTTAGCTTTCGCCTTTTGCTTATTATAGTATACAAGAAAGAGCTTGTAGAGGTTTCTACTTCTCTAACTTTCTCTATGTGAGTGCAGCTCCATAGATGTCTCTTTGTACGATTGTTTTTTAGTGCTAATTTAATGTAAAAAAACTATAGCTACACCTATTGCAAAAAAATATATTTCTTTAATCTCCGAAATTGCCGATGGTTATTTCAAACGTGTTTAAAATCGGACTTAGGAAGTCTGAACTAAATATGTAGTGAGCTTTTATCAGTAAATATCTTAAGTTTTGTCTAAATATATTTTTTAGGACTTTTTCTCTATCCTTATTCTGAGTCCCCTGTAAAATATCCAAACAAATTGCCACAGTTGCGGACTAAACTCTCTGCAAGTATAAGTTTTGTTTGTAATTTTACCTCTTCTTCATATTCTTGTTCTCTTCTTTTTAAAATCGTTCAATAATTTCATTTTAAAACTTTTCAAATCTAAGTATTTCATTATTTTCATCCATATAATAATCAGCAATCCAATCACTAACGAATGCTAATTGCGCTCATTTCATAAATTTGATAGTTTTGAATAAAATTCGGAATATTCCCTAATTATAAATACAGTTAAACATTACTAATAACACAGCTTAGAGATTTCTAATTAGTATTCGAAATTTCAACATGAATAAATTTGTTTTATACGCCTGTTAATCCGTTGATTTATAAATATTCGGAACAAAATTATTTTCAACAATTTGCCCAAGCGCATTATTTTAATAAATGTATATAAATATGCAGGTAATTGTTTTTCAAAATAAATTGTCGATCACACAAATACTTTCGTTTGCAGTCAAAAAACTAAATCCTCAAAAATAATGTGGCAACAATAATTTTCGAATGTGGGACAAATGTATGTATACTCAGACAATATATTTTAATGTATAAAAATTGAAAACAAGAACAATTATTACAACAACAAAACTGTGGATTTAGAATTCAATGTGAATTTTTAGTAGACGATAGTTGAAATAATAGAGAGAGATATTTTTATAACATGGAACGCGATGTATATGCGTAGTTCTTGAAGGAATTCAGAGAACAGCGAAACAATTTAATCTGTGTACCATGGATATAGTTAAGCTCATAAAAATTCAATGAATGCGCTGGTTAGGTCATGTTGTACGCATGGAAGATGATGATCTAGGGAAAAGCTACTTCGACACGAAAACAATGGGTGGAAAACGGAAGGAAAGGCGCCCACGCATCCAATGGATGAACAGATTGTCCGCACTTGCGATGCACAACTCGCGCGAACTCGTAAAGAATTAAGGCAACCGGCGAAGTTTCTTGGTCTCGACCCAGACCGACACTCGGTTCTAGTGCCAAAGAAGAAGAAGAAGACACAATGCTTGGTTGTCTATAAATACAAGAAAGATAAAGCTTGTAGCACATTAGACCAGAAATTGAGTTGGAAAATATCTGAAAAAGTAATGTCCGAATTCAAATAGTGCAAGATGCTTTCCAAAATAAACAGGACTTTTTGAATCATTACCATCACCACCAATATGTCGACTGGTGCGTTAGAATCTGCTATCTTTATCAATTGTCCACTGAGAATTTCATGACATTTCATCGATTGGAAGTGAAGCTATTGTGTCAGTATGTTTGAGTTATTAAATTTTGTTTTAAAATAGTTAAAACTTTTACCGAAACGTTTCAATTGATGAAACAAGTTTAAGGCGATGATTGCCTATCCCGTAGCAGAGCGCATGGGTTGGTTTCAACGTTTTCAAAGTGGTCGTGAAAACATAAATGACGATCAACATGTGGGCCAATCAAAATCCGTGATTACCGGAAATTCCATCGAAACTGTGCGTGAATTCATCAAAAATTAGCTAAAATCATCATTGAATATCATGGAAATTGAACATCTCCAAAATAGATTTATCGGCCAAATTTGGCCGAACATGTTCAAGTTAGCACAAGGGTATTCGATTCAAAAATTGCTGACAACCAACTTCGAAAAAGTGAAACTGTGTGGTTTCAATACGATCCCGAAAAAAACCGCGAGAGTCCTCAGTGGAAGGCACCGGACGAGACGAAAACAAAAAATCGCGCATGGAGAAGTCAAAATTAAAGACAATGCTGATTTGTTTTTATGATGTCAAGGGTATTGTCTTTTCGGAAAAATGCATTTGCCCATGAAAGGAAAGCGTTATACAGACGTGGAGGCTATTCAAAAGGCTTGCACAGGTATACTGGCAGCCATACCGTCCAACGAGCTAAAAAACTCGTTCGACATGGTTTTGAGCAGTACAAAAAGTTGTATTGAAGCAGAAGGAGACAATTTTGAATAAAATAAATTGATTTTGCTGAAAAAATCATTTGTTCTGTTGTTTTTTTTAGTCTGTTTACTTTTGAAAGCACCTTGTATGTGATGTCTTCGAAGATTTAGTTCTTACATTACATGATTGTTTTTGGATTACTATACAATATATCTAACATATCTATATATATAAAAATTAGGTGTCACGTTGTTTGTCCGCGATGGACTTCTAAGCTACTGAATCAGTTTCAGCAAAATTTAGCGCTCTGTATCCAGTTAGAACCAACTTAGAGGATCGGATAGTAAAACAAAATCATTAAAAAAATAATAGTGAAAGCTCTATTAAATGGACGCTCTATTTAGCAGACATCTCCATTATCAATGCACATTGACCGGTCCCACAATCTGTTGATGTTTAGTAAGTACAATCTATTAAGCGGACAACTCTATTAACAGGACAGAAAGCCTTGTAATCAGACATTGAGAAAGCTGCCTTAAATTCGTTATTTTTACCAATGAAATTTATTTGTATAAACACAATCAAAAATCAAAAATTTTCACTGTATTGAATAGTTTTTTATATAATGCTATTGTTTAGCATAAAATGTATACCACAGCAAGGCGTGGCCCGATCCACTAGTATCCATATATAGGTGAAACAGCAACCGAAGGTAAACTTTATAGAAACTCTATTATCAACAAATGAGAACGTTTTTAAAGAACCTGATTAATTTTTGAAGAAGTAAGAAGAACTACTCAAAAAGGAAAATATTTTGGATCATCGCATGGGGAAATACAAGGAGATACGGGGAGAGAATACTACGTTTACCTGGAGGTCTCTTTATGTATGTAAATTCATCGATTATCATCTAAATCTAGTCAAATTTTAATTGTCCAATGCAAATATTACACTTAATTCAATTCGAAGGCTTAGGGAAGCTCTATGTGCCATAATTAACTTGTGTGATGTATGGTGGGGTACAAGTAGGCAGAAAAGCAAATGTCAACCTAATTACAGGCTCAACTATAAACTACAGTGCGGATGTGCTTGTATAATTGTGCCAAAAATGCCGTATTATAAAGGGTGATTTTTTTGAGGTTAGGATTTTCATGCAGTAGTATTTGACAGATCACGTGGGATGTCAGACATGGTGTCAAAGAGAAAGATGCTCAGTATGCTTTGACATTTCATCATGAATAGACTTACTAACGAGCAACGCTTGCAAATCATTGAATTTTATTACCAAAATCAGTGTTCGGTTCGAAATGTGTTTCGCGTCCGTGTCCGATGAGCGATGAGGCTCATTTCTGGTTGAATGGCTACGTAAATAAGCAAAATTGCCGCATTTGGGGTGAAGAGCAACCAGAAGCCGTTCAAGAACTGCCCATGCATCCCGAAAAATGCACTGTTTGGTGTGGTTTGTACGCTGGTGGAATCATTGGACCGTATTTTTTCAAAGATGCTGTTGGACGCAACGTTACGGTGAATGGCGATCGCTATCGTTCGATGCTAACAAACTTTTTGTTGCCAAAAATGGAAGAACTGAACTTGGTTGACATGTGGTTTCAACAAGATGGCGCTACATGCCACACAGCTCGCGATTCTATGGCCATTTTGAGGGAAAACTTCGGACAACAATTCATCTCAAGAAATGGACCCGTAAGTTGGCCACCAAGATCATGCGATTTAACGCCTTTAGACTATTTTTTGTGGGGCTACGTCAAGTCTAAAGTCTACAGAAATAAGCCAGCAACTATTCCAGCTTTGGAAGACAACATTTCCGAAGAAATTCGGGCTATTCCGGCCGAAATGCTCGAAAAAGTTGCCCAAAATTGGACTTTCCGAATGGACCACCTAAGACGCAGCCGCGGTCAACATTTAAATGAAATTATCTTCAAAAAGTAAATGTCATGAACCAATCTAACGTTTCAAATAAAGAACCGATGAGATTTTGCAAATTTTATGCGTTTTTTTTTTTAAAAAGTTATCAAGCTCTTAAAAAATCACCCGTTAGAGCCGAAATTCATTTTTGTTTGCAAATTGAGCCAAGCATTGCAATTACAGATTGTTTTTCGGGCAAAAGTAATTATTTTCGGTATACATACATCGTCGGTATACTTATTACTATTTCAACAGAGAATTATTTGAATATGATGCTCAAAGCTGATATTTCTGAATATTGCATTGTTATAAAAGAATTTCTGGAAATCGTATTATTAATTAAACTGAAGCAATGTTCGACCTGTTTTACACAATATTTGTCATAAAATGTACGTTAGATGTTATATATTTTTACTAGTGTCATTCCTATTATAATGCTATTTTGGGAAGTATTTTCTTCTAAATTGTTCTTCATTGGCTTAGACACCGCTTACGTGGTTATAACGAAGTTGACAGCAGCGCGCTAGTCGTTTCTTCTTTACGAAATGTGGCGGCAATTGGAGATTCTAAGCGTAGCCAAGTACTTCTCCACCTGGTCTTTCCAACGGAGTGGAGAATATGTCTTTATTAAATATAACTATACTTCATATTATTATTCCTGAGAAATCATTCCAGGTTTTGAAAAAAAAAATATCTAGCAAAGAAGGAACATGTAATTTTAAAATCTATGTTGTCCTCTCAAACTAAACAAGTCCCTGAAGTTAACATACTTTCTTTAAAACTGATTGTAGTTAAATAAGTGAAAACCAGCTATATGATCAGCCACTATCCAATGTTTTATTTTATTGAAATCATACTAGTTTTGTATTCTTTTGCAACATGACCTTATATTAGTTATTTTCGAAACTTTTCAAATACTTGCTTTGGCTATGTCAATCTTTAGTGTTTGATCAATTTCGTTTTGTTTTGCAATAACGGTTTGGCACTTAAAGCAGCATAACTTGTTTATTTTTCAATTGATTATACTAGTTTAATTCCTTTATACCATTAGCTACTCCCCAAAATTATGAAAATGAAGAACGGTACTAATCAAACTTTAATTATCAATATCAATATATTCTCCTACTATCTCTAATTTATTATACCAGTTAAACGCATTTATACCAATGGTTTGTTAGACTAGTAAGTGTCCGAAATTTTGTTATCAAAGTTTATTAACATCTGTATCAATATGTCGTTTTAAGCTCCATGATTTATATTGTATACTGGAGGTTTGTCTTTTTGTAATCATATTTTATAATACCTTATGAAAGTGGTTTATTCTTTTTCAATTTTGCTTCTTCTTCTAGTTTAATGTCTTCTACTAATTGTTGATTCGACTAGTAACTTTCAAATTTTTGGAAAATCAAAGACAGCTTTTATTTTATTCTCTAATTTTTTAGCAGTTTTTGCTTGATTAGAAATTTTCTAAAGAAGAAACCCTATCACTTCTTAATGTGGATTAAGTAAAGTGTCAAATAAAGCGATGAAAATTATGAGATATAGTTGTAAATAACCATATAAATGGATTGTTAACAATGACATGACGAGGAACGGTCTTTCTTCGTTCACTTTAATACAATGCTTTAATGCATTATTGAATTCTCCGTTTAATATGTGATTTCTAAATAAAGTAGACATTTAAACTGGCGTAGGCATAATCCAAAATCTAACAAACAAATAAAAGGTAATCAGGCATAATATTTTCACCAATATATGCTGTAAGTAGTTTCTAACATCTATAAGTATATAGTATGCCTAATGATTTCAAATTTTCCAAACATTGCCACAAATTAAAACTCATTGACGTCAATTCTTCAGAGTATTATGGCACCAAAATGGCTCGTAGGCCATGGTAATTAGGCTTTGATGCTATTGACGATGCTGCTGATGGTTATGAGGTTTAGCTGATGATTAGTATATTACTGATTACAATCAATTGCCGTACACTCCCTACTAGTATATAAGCATATGTGGTTATCTATACGTGCAAGTTAATGCCTAAAATTCCTGACATCGGAGCTGAAAATCAGCATAGCAAGCGGGAAGTACAAGTGGAATGAGACGAAATATTTATGTAGTTAAGCAAATGGCAATAGCTATAGATACATATGTGCTTAGGCAGCGGCGTACGCAGAAACTAATTATAGGGGTGAGTTTGCGTAAAATTTTGCATCATGTTAAATCAGGGATGAAAAGATAAAAATAGTTGGTATTGACAACGTGAATTTTTTTCTTTACTTTTAATATAATGCACTACGTCAATTATTCATTAAACTATATATATTTATTGAATGGTGAGGAAAGTTCTCTGATCGCCATTCACTTGGGAGTGGCCAGAAACGATTATTTTACATATGACCCAAGCAGCTCATGTCTTCCAGTCGCTGACCTAGTATCCTCTGGGTTGCCTAAGGACATCCGTTTGAAGGCGAGCTAAAGTGAGAAGGCAAAACATCCCCTGCACAGGGTTGTGCGCTGGGTTTGGGACCCACCACGTAAAAAAACACCCCCAATGAAAAGGAACAACAAGCCTCGAATGAGAGACCTTTGATGACGACCATGGCAAACGAAATAAGGACTACGAATTGAGGCCATGCACCTGGAATGTTCGGTCCCTTAATTGGGAAGGTGCCGCTGTCCAGCTGGTTGATGTCCTCGTGAAAACAATGGCTGACGTCACCGCCGCCCAAGAAATGCGATGGACGGGACAAGGACAGAGACGAGTAGGTCCTTGTACCATTTGCTACATCGGCCATATAAAGGAGCGCAAGTTTGGTGTGGGATTCGTGGTGGAAGAGAGACACTGTCGCCGAGTACTATCATTCACTCCGGTGAATGGATGTCTGGCCACAATCTGCATCAAAGCGAGGTTCCACAATGAAACATCCTCAAATGGGTTGAGGCGGATCGACTTCGCTGGGACTCGAAATATGGTTATCTGTAGTACTAGATTCCGGCACAAGAAAATACTATACATCAAGCTACCTGGCTGTCTCCGGATCGAAAAGCCACCAACCAGATCAATCATATTGTGTTGACGGAAGATACGTCTCCAGTGTTCTAGACGTGCATACGCTCCGAGGTCCTAACATCGACTCCGACTACTATCTTATTGCAGCAAAGATTCGCAACAAACAAAAGGAAGGTTCGACGTCGAGAAGCTGCAATCACACAGACAGCCGAACGATTCGTAATCCTCTAATGTTAAAACCACCAAATTCACTCATGAAAAATTCTTTAGCACGTCTATCGACAATGAAATCGGAAGATAAACCCGCTTACTCCTAATATGACGCTACTGTTAGAAACTACTAAAGGCGCGTTAAATCAGTAGTCATATCGGACGATGGTACCGCCTACTTTAGGTAAAATTACATATCTCAAAACCTGCTTGATCAATTGTAACAGAACTCGGTACGTAAAAATTCTATAATATTCTTTTGCCGAAAATGGGCAAAATCAGACTACAACCACAAATCCTTACCACTTCACACAATTTTAAATTCCATTTGATTCTTTCACTTTTTAGTATATTAACACATTACGCATTGAATATAACGAGATGAAACTTTGCGCGAATTGTGACTTTGAAGTATGCCATCTTATTTTCAGAAATATTACGCAAATCAAGTAAAAACTGTTGAAATCTCTTGGTGGCCAATTTATTGACTCTAATACTCATAGTTGACCTTTGACCGAAAATATAAATTGGCCCCTTCGACAGAAGTAAGATCACATATAACATGCATCTCATTTTAAAATATTTTTAATATAAGTTTAGGTGACAAGAAGATGTTCAGAAGATGTTCAGTTGCACCCTTCAATATATTTTTATTTCCTTTACAATAAATTCTTTCATAAGTGTGGTGAGTTTGAGGGTTTTAACCACTCAAAGCCCCCAAACTTACTCAACTTTGTGTTGCCGCGTGACAAGTAGAAATTATCAATCAATTATCAACTTCGTAATCATATGGTTGCATTAGTAAAAGGTGGGTCAAAAACAGTTTTTTAAATAAATTGTGTTCACTTTTTTTTAAAGAGACGTCTTTGTTTATATCCGGAAAAGGGTCTATTCCCAACCGCCGATATCGGACTAGTATAGCATATAACTGTCATACAAACTGAATAAACGGATTCAAGTACTTGTATGTAAAACTTTTTTATTTGATGAGGTATAGTCATTGTAGTTGATTTGGCATGCGTTATTATCTAAGGAAAGGAATCTGCGAAGAAATCGTTCAAATCGAATCACTTTAGCATAAATATGCCATACAAGCTATATTCCGCTAAACCAAAGCTGTAATACCTTTTAGATACATTTCATATAGTAAGCAAGCAACCAACGTGCTGCTACTTCTTTTTAGTATTTTTTTTTTACACAACTCACACAGACACAGCTTCGAATTTCTTAAACAACCAATATGTTATTTAGTTTGAAAAACATTATTGCTAAAATGTATCTGAAAAAGTGTAAGAAACTTTAAATAAAAATGTAGGTGTTTCTTTTATGTTGTTGTTTGTTTCTGTAGCGAATTACCATGCTCTAGACAAAGCTGGTTCAGATTGCTTACGTTGAAGAGTCATAGCTTCTTATAAGCTTCTCTTTGGATGATATCGTCTCTTTTCCCAAAAGGTTTAAGTTGGGAACTATTGTTGTTGTAATTGTATTTCTTCAGCGCCTATATCGTAGAAGAAGCTTTTTAACAGCGTTTGTTCCCAGCTTAATCGTATGATTAACAACAAGTTTATGGACATTCGGCTTAGCAGGGTTTTAAAAGCACTTTTAGGTCCATACACATATTTAATCCTTTCAATAATTAATAATACATATTTTCGTAAATAAGTGATGCGCCGTTGTATAATATTTTCGTATCGGTAATATTATGACCTGCTTCTTTCTTTCGGTCACTATTACCTCTCCCTATATCTCATTAACCCTACTTTTTTTCTTCTTTGGGAGAATACTCTTTCAAATAAATATAAGGCTACTGAAACCATATGAAAAACAATTTAATTAAAACTCATAAAGATAAAGAGATACAGATATTTTATAGCAACAACTTTATGAACCACCTTATAAATACATACACGGATCCTTTCATTAGTACATACCATACACATATGCACAAGTTTGTGAGCATCACCGCTGCCACTCACAGTACTCTGGTAATGATGAAAATAATGTGCTTATTATTAGAGTTGCCAGTGTTGTAGTTGTTACTACTAACAAACCTACTACATAATTACTGCCGACGAGGTTGATCATCTTGTTAATGTCAACACTCACCCGCCTGATATGCTCAATTTTAGTTGGAGAATAATAACTCGCGCACTCAATTCGACAGACAGACGCGAACATCTGTACGAAACTATACCGCTATTAAGCGGTAGTCGTATCCTTATTCATATATACTTATATAGTATATTTATGTGCACATTAAGCATTTTGGTTTTTCCTTTTAGGCCGCCACAACACGTAATCCCAGCGAAACATAGCAGCACTGACAGCGGCAACCAGGCTGCTTAACCAAATTCGCTACAACAATTCGTTCGCTTTGCTTTTTAAAGTGCATGGATGCATGTGTCTGTTTGATTTTCCAGCACTTCAGCACCATCTCTGGCTTTGCACCCACATATTTGAACTGCTCACTGCGCGACCAAGGACGTGGCGGCAGCTGTGTTGTCTTCTTCTGTTCGCTGCTTTTGGTGTGTGACATTCACTATTCATTTCACTGAAAAATTATGTTCCATTAATGGAGCAAATGTTTCAGTTTTGTTTTATTTTCCGATGTGGTAATATGCTTGCAACTATTGTACTATAAGTTTTCATACATACATATGTAGAGATACAAATAGTAGTTTTCTATAAAAGTTATGTGTGGGCATGTGTGACAGTGAGGATGTCTGCCGACATGCTATAAAATGTGAACTAAGAGTGTAAGAGTGCAACGGTGCAAAACGCCTCAATACGATGGTGCAAAGTGTTTTATTTTGATGCCATTAGCGGACAAAATTTCCATAAAATCTATGAGTGAAATTATTCAACAATGAAGTTCCATTAAATTTTGTGTGAGGAATTTCTGGTATCCAATGTTGGAAAAAGCCTTCAGTTATAATGTTTGTCGGGAGCAAGTTTTTTTGGTAAAAAGTCAACACTGCCATCTCCAAATAAACGGACCAATCAAATTTATATGAGATAAATATCTTTTTAAAAGAAATTTTTCCTTATGAGGTAACCTTAAATCGGTATATCAAACAACATACATACTATACATACATACATATATGTAGTTCATGCGCCTTTGAAAGGTACATTCCGATTACGTAGACTCCTAAAATATGTATTTTGAGGCCAGATCACAAACGACGCACAAGTGTTGAATACATTAAAAAAAATCGCGATTTGTGATTGTTTCTGCAGGACGTTAGCATCCTCGTAAATATCTATATTTTTTTAATGTTTAGTCCCACAGTGTCTCCGAAAACATATAGCGCGGTATGCCCCATCAGCTACGATATACAAGTACAAGCATATCCCTGTTTGTTGTTGCGCGTAAAATATCGCTCGCTCCGAAGAAGATATGCACAGCAAGAGAACTGATGCTCAGGACGGAGGGAGGACGAGGGCAATGGCTCTATGCAGCGTGTCACATTATGTCACAATGTGACACTGTTAATGATTATACTCGTACTCGATTTGCGTTGCTCATGTCAACAACAACAACGATTACAACTGCAATGATGAAAACAATAACAACACAAGTGTATAAAGCACGCTTAGGCGCATTAGCTGAAGTGCGACGCTGGGGCGACGAAACGTCCAGAGGCCACAGAAACGTGTATGCTATGGTACATGCCACATTGCCACAGTTGCGTATGCATATGTGCCATCAACTCGATAGCTGACGCCGCCGCAGCCACTGTCACAAGCACTTTTAGCTGTCGCTAAGTATTCATTTCGTTGTTGTTGTTATGCATTCATACTTGCCACAGCAAGTGGCATCTTCTAATATGGGTTTTAGTGGTAGCTGTTTAAGATTTTCGTTGGCTGTCACAAATGTTTTCATTTGCCACTTATTTTGTTATATACTTCATTTTATGATTTTAATGTGTTTTTGAGAGGGAGTCAGGGAATGAATAACTGCATGTCTTTGTCTTTACGCGAGTGTGAGTGTATGTGCATTCTGCACTTATGTACATTTCTGCCACATGCGGGCGTATGATCATCAGCGCATAATGTCAGCTCCTCTGTGTTGATGTGAAAATCTCTGAACAACTGTTTTGGTTTTACTTCGGAGCCATACTATTAGGGATAAACTTAAATGTATGTGTGAGTATACTAGAAATGTTTAACTAAAGAACTGATTTTAGACAAGCCGAATTTAGTATTTCGTCAATCTGCTCCACGTCAGTGGCTCGACAAGAAGTTGAATGAAATCGTATCTTTAAGAAGTTTTGGAATCATAATAAAGATCACTAAATAGGCAATCTTGAAAATTGAAAGAAATTCTCACGACAAATTTAGGAGGCTTATTTACGTATCTCTTTGGGAGTTCTTATATGAAATTCAACTAAGCTGAACTTAAAAAAGCTTTTAACACACATTTCGTAATAAGTATATTGAAGAAGTGGCTTCATTATGTAAATAACAACGTAGTTATTAGAGCAAATCGACTATAGTTGGGTTGTGTACGTTGCTCGAATGATCCCATGCTCCAAGTTCTGGTAGCAAAAAACCTACGAGGTCATCTCTGAGTTAGAACGCGAAAATAAGTTCCAAAACTCGTCCACCGCAGTGTAATTAACCTACCACTCTTTCTTTCAAATGCTTTATACAAATATAGGAAAAGGCAAATCTTCAAGTCTTTCGAGGAAGCAATCAATTATTTGTTGACCTTTGGAATAATTTTGATCTGGACTTATAGTATATCTATATGATCACTAAATAAAAACGACACTGCAATATCTAACTTTAAAAATATTATACTTAAATCTAAGGCATATTCCTTTTTTTCTAAACATCTGACTCGATTGTACTATAATAGCTTGGTGAAGTTCTATTACAATATATCGGAATTGAGCATGAAGTAATAGAAGAGGTCTGTAGAACCTAATACAATGTTTAAGAAGAAGAATAGTTTCACATGAATTGAGTAACAAATGACACTCCTTCCTTAAACATAGATTCAGAAAAGTCGCACCTCCATAAAAGAGCGGAAGGATAATTAAATGAATCCTTCAGCAGCCGATATCAATGTTATGAGGGTTTAGACAAATCTAAGCTTTAATTTTTTTTTCATAATTTATATTAAATAATGATGTTTTAATTTAAATTCATTACAAACATCGAAATATAACAGCTTCTTCCCCAACACTTGTGCTTCGCTTTAATTTCACTTGACATGACCAAAAATCATTATAACTCAAACAAAAACTCACACTTTATCTCTTTCGCAACCACATCCGTTTACACGCCCACTTCTTTTTCCTGTCAAAATGCTTCTACTACTTTTACTGAGAACAAGCGCTGATGATGCCGAAACTCGCACTTTGCTTGTAGCACACACTATATACAAGGAGCGTTCCAAATTAAACAGGACTTTTTGAATCTAGCGTCCCCTGGTCGTGCCATCTATATGTCGACTGGTGCGTTAGAATCTGCTATCTTTTTCGATTGTCCACTGAGAATCTCATGACATTTCATAAATCGAAGTGAAGTTATTGCTTTTTTTCTTGATTTCGAACATACAGCCAACATTAAAGTTAGTTTTAAAATTGATAAAACTCATGCGTTTAAGTAAAACGTAACGTTTTAATTTATGAAACAAGTTTATGGCGATGATTGCCTAACCCGTGATCACCAAAAATTCCATCGGAACTGTGCGTGAATTCATCAAAAGTCAGCCGAAGTCATCATTGAAATTAATGAAAATGGAATTGAACATCTCCAAAACCTCGATTTGTCGCATTTTGACCGAACATTTGGTGTGTGAAAATCACATTTTAAGCATTAACTACTCCTCGTATTCACCTGATATGGCACCCTGCGACTTCTTCCTTTTCGGGAAAATGCATTTGCCCATGAAAGGAAAGCGTTACACAGACGTAGACGCCATTCAAAAGGCTTGCCCCGGCTTACTGCGGCCATACCGCCAACGAGCTAAACACTCGTTCGACATGTTGTTGGACCTTACAAAAACTGTATTGAAGCAGAAGGAGACTATTTTGAATAAAATAAATTGATTTTGCCGAAAAACCATTTGTTTTGTCTTTTTTAAATCCTGTTTACTTTGGAACGCACGTAGAAGTATATACATTACAAGTATAATAAACTTAAGCGCATGCAACAATAACAAACGCCGCAACAAACATTTATTGCGTTATTCACAAACTCAATCAGTAACTCCTCAACTTCCTGAGCAGCAGAAAAGTAAATAAATTCAAAAAAAGGAAAAATGAATGTCTACGTTCGGGTCTAATTGAATATTTTATACCCTTGCAACATGCAAAAATCAAAGTCAAATACAAAGTGGTTTAAGAGAAATGTGCATCAAACTTAGTAGAGGACGGTATCCCAAAGTAGAGCTTTATATCTTAATTTTTTGCTTAGTTATGTTACTTTATATGTTTTTGGCCAATAGCATTTTGTGGGCATCGTATTTATTGGCAAGAAATTTTTACCCAAGTTGCAGCTTGCATGGATCGATGGACAGACGAACAGACGGACACTCACTCGTTTCTTCATCCTGATCATTTATATATACAGAACCCTATATCTAGCTCGATTAGTTTTAGGTGATACGTACAACAGTTAAGTGAACAAAACTATTATACTCTGTAGCAATATGTTACAAGAGTATATAAATGTTGGGAAAAAATGCAACATTAATTATTCGATGAAACCGTGAATAAATTACAATATTCTCGACTTATGTTAAAGGACTTAGTTCTGCTACAATATTTTAGTTCGCGTCAGCTAAAATTATTTTAAAATCATTTTCAAATGAGATATCTCCTCTGACATGTAATATTAACTTGACCGAAGAAGCTAAATTTAATATAAGTATGTATTGAGTTGATGTGGAAAACGTAAACCAAAGAATCGGTTCGGTTACAAACGAAAATTGTATACTCTTGCAACTTGCAAGAATCAAAGCCAGGGTAATACCTTAAGATGCAAAACGTCAACCAGAGTATCGGAATCGAAGCAATTTTATATATAGTATGTATACATATACCCCACATATCTCATACACTACCTGCAGATCATATTCGGCATAAGACTTGTTAGAAAACGAAAATCATTATATGTTCTAACAGGAAGTTGGCGTAGTACGAGTATCAGCCCAATTTGATCTATGTATAAACTTTTATCATGTCACATACTAAAAAATTTTCCCTGGGTTTCATTAGGATACCACACATACAATCACCAATCAAAGTCATTCGGATGTTCGTAAATCCTTGTAATAGTTATATTGGGGCTAGGTCAAGTTTTCGCCCAATTATACCTTTTTCAGGCACAAAGATATACATACATAATGTTATGAGTAAAACATATTTTGTGATTTTCATTGAGAAAACTCAAATGTTGGCTGATATATCCAGCATAAAGTCACCTGGAAGTTTGGAAATCGTTGTGTTAGGTATTTGTGGGCTAAGGGAAGTATTGGTAATCAACCCATTTTTGACATACAGACATACCATTTAGGAGAAGGAGTATCCTTAATTCTTAATTTCAGTATATGTCATACATTGACCGACATTTCCGATCAAAAGTCAACTATAGGTACTAGGATCTAAATATTCGGTACCTAGTTGCTTGAACAGTTTTATGTCATGTCTTATTTAATGTGAGAATTAAGCGTGGGATATTAACAATTGTATTATAGGGATTAAAGCTACGTTGTTTAAACCCAAAAAGTCACGGTATTCCAGATATGTGAAAACAATTACTATCGTACCATTTTAATCCCCAAAAGCCCTTTCCAACTATATGTGAAGTCAAAAACAATTTTTTGGCACTCCATGTACCATTTTCAGGCTCAGTATCCGATTAATCCATTTTACACTACTGATGGGAGTTTTAACATTCTTCGGCTGGGGGGGGGGGGTTTGGTTGTTGTTGCTTTAATGGTTTATAAGTTATGTACATTTAACTTATTAGAGGTCGGGGTAATACCCACCTTTTCAATTTTTTTTTGCCCACAGCAGCCCTTTGATACTTCGATCCCCTGTACCAAATTAAAGCTTAATATCTTAATTTTGTGCTTAGTAATTTAGTGCTTAGTTAATTCACGGTTAATGGCGATATGTGGGCGAGGCAGGTTCTGATCATGCCCGAATTCGTAATTTTTTTGTACCAACGAACCTGCATACCAAGTTTCATCAATATATCTCAATTTTTACTTAAGTTGCAACACGGACAGGCGGCGGACGTACGGACGGACGACAGACAGGCAAAACAGTCACCCGGATTTAAATTTTCTCGTTATCCTGATCATTTATGTATATATATATAACTTTATATCTATCTCGCTTAGTTTCAGGATATACTTAAAACGGTTAGGTAAACAAAACTATTATATAGTACTCTGTAGCAAAAGGTTGCAAGAGTTTACGAGTAAGGAAGACTAAGGTCGGGCATAAATATTGCAATTTGTAGGAGTCCAAGTGCGGAAAATTCCTTCAGATGGTGGCGAAAATTTATATTAAAATATGGAAGTTGAGAGTAGTCCCGAATTTCTCTATTTTTGCCAATAACACTTACTCTCATATATATGTACTAATGAAATGTTTTCAGGGTCCATATGCGGTAAAGTCAGCCGGTTGTTCGAAAATTATTATGTACTATGTATTAGTATATTTAACAATTTTATTCAGTTTAGGTTCAAAGATAGATTGTTATCAATAAAACACGCTCTCTAATTTTCATAGCTTGAGTAGGACTTATTAAGTTTGCAAAGAAGTTTGTAACACTAGATGGATTGACCTGGGCTGGTGGCCGTTTTATTCTGTCACCTGAGTATGCAGAGGTCTCACTCTGCAGAAATGGCAGATGGGCCAGGGTTTTCTCCCACCCGTTAAGGCCCTTCTGTCGGGCGGAAGTCCTTGACGTAACGGAAACATCTATATAAATGGCTTCTTGACGTATTAGGTGTAAAACCAATTGAGACCTGGATTGCAGAAACCTTCCAACATTGACTCGATCCTATCTACGCATGCGATTGGTGAGTTTGTAAGTTCGTGTCCTCTGAACACCCATAAAAGTAAAGGAAAACCGCCTTGTTGGACTTCGGAGTTAACGGGAAACAAATCTTCGAATAGAAGACTGACTGTTATTATTGATAGATACAAGTCCGAGTAGAGGAAAGCCAAGATAGCCTCGTGGAGAGCTTTCTGTGGAAATGTTGAGGGCTGTCATGAGTTTCCACGGCGCATTGCTGCTACTCCACTGGGTTGTCTGAAAAGTCAATATCATCGGCAAAAAGATTGTACCTGCTCAATTAAGTTCTGCAGCTCGAATATTTGTCGGAATTACTGTAGCATATTTTTGCCATTAGGGTTGCAAATAATGCATTCAAATTAAGTTGAATTAATGCCTGAATTAATATCGGATTCAAATATTTTTAATCTCACTTACCGTATTAAAAAATTGTTTAATCCCAAAAATCGGATTAAAAATTAAAAATAAAAATTACCGGACTGAAAAATAAATAAGAAAAATTTTAATCCCAAATAAATTCTTAATTAAAAATCAAAAAAAACTTCGAACATTTTTTCGCTTTTGCGTACTTCATTCAAATTACAAAATTCCAAACATCTTGAGTTAAAATATGAAATTCTAAATTTTATTCCCAATCCTAATAAATAAAATGCTTGCTTAAGATCGCCTTGTTATAGAAAGTATGTACAAGTAAACCTCCTACAACGCGGTTTTCTATAACGCGTTTTCGCTCCAACGCGGTTCCCAAAACGCGGACATTTTCTTACAACGCTACTCTTACAACGCGATTTTTAGGAAAAGTTTTTGAAATATTTACTATTTTAATTTGAAAAAGGTTTTCTTGCCTAAATAAAATTTTTTGCATTTTGTCCATACGTTGATTCCGTTGAAATTGTTGATGCGTCACTTAAAGAAATTCGTCCTTCAACACAAAAAGCTTGCTGGAAATTACTAATACCGGAAATAGACGTTCAGGGCACTGTTTCTACACCAATAGAAGATGAATATAGGAACATAGTGAGATTGGCGCATGCAGTAGAAGGCGATGGATTTGATAAAATAACAATGGCTGATATTCAACAATTAATGAAGCAGATTTAGTGACAATGACAAATGAAGAATCAGTTGGAAGTAGCTCTGGCGATCTTTCCGATGTTGAAAATAAAAACTTTTCACTAAAAAATATCGAGAAAGTTCTAAACATGACAACGCAAATGGAAGAATACATTTTGAAAAACGACCCTTTAAGTGACAGAGCAGAAATATTTAAACGAAGTCTTCAAAACAATTTAGCTCCCTATCAAGAAATTTATAAAGATTTGAGAAATAAGAGCAAACAAACTTCAATGCACGATTTTTCAAACAAATAATCGTCGAAAGGATGCCCGAATCTAATAGTGGATCAAGCTCAGATTTTGAACTAGTACGAACGAAACGTTCGAGACAAATCATACTAAGTGATAAGAAGGAGTAGAAAGTTATCTTTTTATTTTGGCTTTAATTTTTAATTCTTTTAACTTGAATATTTAGTAGAATTGAAATGTTATTTTATTTTGTTTTTGTATAAATGGAATGTTATTAAATTACGTAATATGTATGTTCTTATGACTCAACAAATAAATACACAAAATTATATTAAGCACATATTTTTACTATACAAATTCCAATATTTTATTAAAAATTTTTTTCCTGTGAAACCAGACACTGATTTTTGTATGGAGTTAGAGTCTCCAATAACGCGATTTCCTATAACGCAGAGTTTTTAAGGAACCTGTTCATCGCGTTGTAGGAGGCTTACCTGTGCCCCAGACTGTTTTTTCGAAAAGAAAATATAATATAAGAAAAATATATCTCAAATTAACTACCGATGATATTTGCCAACAAATTAGAATTCAAGTGACCTCCTTCTGATCAGCCCTCTAATAATTTAAAAATGTTTTTTTTTTTATGAGAAATAATGTTTAAGAAAGCTTATTACTGCCTGACAAATTATGTATTCATCATACGAAACCCACCGTCAACAATCGAAATACTCGACAATATCTATGGGAACTCAATAGTTCAGGAATTCTGCTTGAAACTAAAATGTTTAATACAGTAAATGACTGGTTCCAAACTAGTTGCTTTTATATGAGGAGCAATAGTTCAATATCTATCGATACCACTGGCGCTGTATAGCCCTCTTTAACCCCCTTTCACAACATAAGGGATACGGACCATTTTTTCTCTTTGTTAATAACAAAGTTTCGTTGGCGTATTTTTCTTTCTTTACTTTCTTTTTATACTTGTATACACACATATTCGCAGCAGCGAGGTAGAATTTGTTTGCTCCACATCTTTCATTTGCGTTCGGCAGTAAAATCGGCAACATTTGATTGCAACTTGCCGCCTACGTAAACACTTGAGCTACTAACTTTTTTACAGTTATTCTCACCTCTGATCTCAATGGAAGCCATGAACAACAACAAATCATTCACTTCATCCATTTCACAAGCATTGGCCAACGTTTAGTCTGCCAGCCAGCTTTTTGCCAAAAGCCAAAAGCTAAAAGCAGCCCGCCAACACTCACCTGCTCGTTGCGCAATCAAATACTATTCGCTCATTTGCTTTTCGTTCGCATTTCATCGTTCGTTTGCTTTACACTTCAAAAATATTTTGTTCGCGGCTATAAATTTAATTGCTTTCGCCTTTGCGAATAGCAACAATACTTTGCAACAACAATAACAAAATCCAAACAATGAAAAAACACCAGATTAACAAAAACTATACGTTTCACAAGCAACAAAAACAACGACAACTGAAGCAATCAAAGCTATGAAAAAACGCTCTGAAGTCAAGTGTTTGAGAAGTTAGGTTTTTAAGCTTTCAACTACAAAGTTTATTGTATTGAATTCGTCGAGCACGCACTGTGTGCGAGTACCGTGGCCGAGTAGGAGGGTTAGTATTTCGTGAGATGAGACTTCAGAGTTGCATAAAATGAGTTTTTTAGAATATTTGATTTCACCCGACACTATAAACCCTCAAGTGGAATGAAGCATATATGGTATACCTCTCCTCCATAGAACGACGATAATGTTAGGGGTATTAGAAATAAATGTTTAAGGTATTATTCATCATAGTTTGAATGATCTGGTTTAGGTCAAATATAAAATTTTGCGAACCATTAATTATTTCCATTCAATAAGCACGAGAATCATTCGCCATAGACAGGAACAGGTAGTAGTCACATGATTTCTTTAGTACAGACTATGAGGTGGATATATAAGTACCATCCACCCAAGCATTCAGAATTCCTAACGAGAGTATCGATGTGCATAGTCAATGCCTCTTGTACTTTTTAAAGCTGACAGATCCCGATAGGTAAACCTCCAAAAAAAATTTTTAAATCGACTTTACGGAAATAGTTCAAAGGAACTCGAGACCTTACGTACATAACTTACAAATGAGATTTTGCAAACGGATGTCAATTCATACTAAAAACTTTTTATCGGGATTGCTGAATATGCGCTAAAGGAATTAATGCCAAACGTCATAATTGATTGCATTAAACAGCATAACTTTTTATAGAATCTGAAGGCGTGACTCTTGATAGTAGTATCGTCAATTAGAAAGCTGATCACACTGAAAGATTTTCTTTCCTGCGATTTAATATTGAACAGTTGAAAATAGCGTGAAATCGGTGAGCGCTGCTCAACCAATAGACTGCGAATTAGTAGACCCTTCATTCTAGAGTGGTTGACAGAGCTTATAGTTATAGGAATTCGATTCGGCCTTGAACACCCAAGCGTGGTCGGGCATCAATACTCTCGGCTTTTTTTTCTGATCGGTCATGGGTTCAAAATTCTAAAGTTGAACCATTTTTTATATTAAGCTTTCAGCCATCCAGTCGAATTAGCTGAAACTCAATTTGAAATAAATGGGGTTTTTCATTCCTATTTTAATCTCGAAACCTTTCTGTACATTTTGATTATAAATGGAATTTTAAAGTCTTGACGTTCTACCGGTCAAATCTGGATGGTACTTAAATATAAGCAATGGACAGAGCTTTTTATATTAAGTCCGAGTAAAAAGAAGGGTTTGAATGAATGACTAATGACGAAACGTAGGATCCCCTTCGTTTGCTTCAGTTACAGCTGCAATAAATAGTAGAAGCCCGTAATCGTAATTTATCGATTTTAAATCATTTTACTCTTCGAAAGGGTACGAACTCAAAGGAGTATGACTTAATTCTTGCTTAAGGGTTGCCAGTATTGAAAGCTTTAAACAAAAACAGACAGCTGTGAGCCAAATGAGTGAGGATTTGTGTGAATTGAGGTGATGAGTTTGATTGCAGTTTGGTAAATGTCTTTATTTGCGAAAGTTTGAGCTACCAAGTTACGTTATGGTGCAAGACAATTTAACCACTTGGTTGGTTAGTTTTATTGTACTTTGCTTGAATGCTTACGATTTTTCTTTAGTTTTGTTTTTGATTTTGTTAGCTACGACTTGTACAGCTTTGCACAATTGCTTCGGCGATTGCGAATGTGAACTTAGAACTCGAAACTCATTGGCAGTTTGCGAGCAACCGTCTTTTATGGTTTGGAAAACAAACTTTGCTATGAATTTTCCAGCAATTGAATTGCAAATACAAAATAAATACACTATGTGTTGCCTATATGAATGAAATGAAATTGAAATTCAAACTTAACACACACGTTGTTGGAGGTGAAAGTTCGTATGAAGAAACACAGTGTCTAGAGAAAAAGTGGTGTTATTTTGTCGCCAAATTGATGACTTTTATTTTTTTCTTTCTTAAGAGTTAATAACTTCTTTCGGCTTTATCTGATATTTACATTTATTTTTTTTTCTCTGATTTGAATGAAGAAATGAGGTGAAAATTGTCACTTTTGATGTTAA